>BDUI01005021.1:82088-97560 GCA_002335545.1 Apodemus speciosus
GTTCAGAGCTAGTCTGGGACACTCCTGGAAGAACTAAGTATGAGTTGTGTAATGGGTGGTCATTGGCACACTGTCATGAACAATAGACACTCTTAACCGTATGGGACTTTCTCAGTAAGCRTAGTAAGTATTATCATGTTTTTCACAAGGCGATGAAAGCTATGGAAATAGGAAAACTGGGAAAAGAGGGATCCAAGATAAATGGGGAGCASAGAGTTGGGCTGTAGTCGACCTTCTAGATGCAATCAAAATGAAACATCTTAAAGGAGGAGATTTCCCTTAAAGTAGAAAAATCACACTGGTTAGTGTGTGGAAGAGTCTAGAGGTTAGAGTGGTTTGATTCCAAATCAGCATAAAGGGCTCCATGGGGAAGTGTAAGGACCGGGAACAACAGCAGTGAGGAAATAGATCAGCTTTCCACTCCCTGCCACCAGGGACCCAGCAGAGGTGGAATCCAGCCAAAAGTCAGAGCAGCTGGAGGAAGATTCATCCACTGGGCTGAAAAATGGTCCCACTTGAGAATGTAAGGAAAAGACCCAACTGTACGCAACCTACAGAACGAGATAGTAATGGGTATTCTTTGAGTGCCCCCCATCTCACCCTTCTTTGAAGATTTTGTATGTCAGTGATCAAACAAAAAACCCCACAGGATAAGGGAGCTGGCCAAGAAAGAAGTCCTAGGTCAAGAGAAAGCAAGAGCCAAGGCCCGAAGAGGTGTAACCTGAAGGTTAGTGGCATCGCAAGGTGACCACTGAGACTGAAGTACAGAAGACAAGAAGTTGAGTGGGAGCTGAGGCCAGAAAAGGAATTCCATGGAGGACAGAGACCAGAGAGGGCTYCGACTTTTAGCCAAGTGAGCTACAGGGGACACTGCACATTTTGATCACAGAAGCAATCGACTTACTTAGTTTTGAAAAACCAATCTCACTGTCTACTCTGAAAACAGACTCCAGGGGAGAAGCAGAAAGAGCAATTAGACATAACTGCAGGATTCCCCATGCAAGGTGACAGCAGCTCAAACCAGTAGTAATGGAGATGCTAAAGTGTCCAGAAGAGTCTAGATATATTTTGAAGATGGTCTGTGCTTTGTGACGTGAATGTGGAATGTATGAGTGTAGGGGAGAAAGAAAGATGTGTGTATAGGTTCAGGCCTGAACACCTAGAAGCCATCATCTGCTATCAGCTAAGAGGAAGGAAACAGGTGGTACACACCTTTAATCCCAGCGGATCTCTACAAAGCAAGTTCCCGGACTGGCAGGCCTACACAGAAAAAYTCCTGGGAATGGGAGAGGAGGAGAAGGAGAACATACCAGGTGTTCTGTTAAGGAGAGGAGTGGAGATCAGTTTGGACATATTGAGTAAGAGATGTCTGTCGACCATCCRGAACTCCGTGTGGTTCTCAAGGCAGAACAGTGCTTCTCAAGTGTTTCAAATTCCAGTCTCCAGAACACGTGGCCGTGTCCTTGTAGGTGGTGGGAGGGTCTTTGCAAATGTCAGTGAATTAACCTTGAGAGGTGAGATTCTCTGGGCACCTCTCCTATTTCTACCCATTCCTAAAAGCTGAGAACTTTCCCACAACGGCCAGACACCAAGGCAGCTATGGAAGAATGACTGTCGCTGACTGAAGATGGGGGAAGGAGGGCCTGAGGATGTGAGTGTCCTCTAGCACATAGACATGGCAAGGACCGCCAACACCTGACCATAAAACTATAAAATAATAAAATTTAACTTGGGTAACTCATTACAGTAGCCAAAGAAAATTCGGAGAGCAAACAGTTGGATACAAGAGTCTGTGAAAAGAGAAGGATTTGAAAGCACAGAGGTTGAGTTGGAAGCCCTGACTGAAGGAGGCCACCACAATCATGGAGATAAGATGGAGAAGTCTTCCTTATCTATACACCTCTGTTCCCATTCCCTGCTGGCCAGGCACTCCGTGTGAGGTCTTAAGTCTGTCGCAAGACCGGACATGTGACTGAATGGCTCGGTGGGCGTCTCCAGGTAATCCACGTGGTGGTGGCTGAGTGAGACCAGGTGGACACTGAGGAGACAGGAAAGCTGAAGCGAGACACTGATAAAGGCTGGAATGGGAAAGCGCCAAGGGATTCGGGGAGTGAAGATTGTCCAGGGCAGAGACGCACTAACTGTAAAATCCTCCTCTAAACTCTGAACGAAACATAATCAGTACCGCATTTAAATTTTAAAGATTTTTCTTTTATTTCTATGTGTAATGAGTGCTCTGCCTGCACATTTGTTCACCACGTGCATGCCTGGCGACCGTGGGGGCGGAAGAGGGTATCAGGGTTCCAGGAACTGGAATTAAAGGTTGTCGTGAGCAACTACTTGGTTGCTGGGGATCAAACCTAGGTCTTTTGCAAGGGCAAAAGGTGCTCTTAACCTTTGAACCATTGCCTCAGCCCCGAGTTGTGCATCCTGCATTATTATAAAGCTCAAGTTTTGATATGGTCAGGGGTTTTTTGGTTTGTTTTGGTGTGTGTGTGTGTGTGTGTGTGTGTGTGTGTGTGTGTGTGTGTGTGTGTGTGTGTTGAAGATAAAACCTGGGGCCTTTCACTTGTTAGGCGAATTGTCTACCTCTGTCCTGCACCCCAGTACTTGAGAGCTTTGATTTTCTAAGCAACGTCCATGTGTGCTGTGTTATCAAGAGCTGAGAACCYGCAGCACTGTGGTAACTCAGAGCTGTTCCATGCCTCCTCCCACCTGGGACCTTCAAGTTTGTTGTGATGTCTTATTTCATGCCATCACACATCTTTCCAGGGCTTCAGTCATGCAAGTTTTGATTGGAGGCGTTACCTCCTCAGAGAGACTGTCCATAGTTCCCTAACAGAATACCACACAGTAGTTTTGGCACATAACAGTCACGCAATGAGTTTCCTTCTCATTGAAAACTGATTGATTGGCACTCCTAGGTACTCGCTGTTTATCCTTTTTCCCAGCTACGTTACACACAGACTAATACTCATTCCTCCCCCCCCCACGTGTGTGTGTGTGTGTGTGTGTGTGCATATAGCTTGAAAACAGTATCTCCCTGCCCTCAAACTTCCTCTATATGGAAGGAGTCAACTCTATACTTGTTGACCACATAGTTTTCATGATTATCATTCTTTGTTCATCTTACCCCCCACCCTCACCCCATGGTTTGGTTTTGTCCCAGCTCATGAAGTCCCTTACAGGCTAAGGAACCAGTGGGACTCCCTGGAGAACAAGCTTTGGTCCTTCCCCTGAAGTTTCCAGGCTCTTGCATCCTTGTGCGGGAGGAGGAGGAACTCACATCTTTTTGTCAGACAGGCTAAAAAGCATGATGTGGTTGCTAGGTAAGGAGTGGACAAGAGACTGGGTTAATAACCATGGCGTTCTGGTTATCTGGCGCTGTRCGTCAGACCACCCCAAATCGTGATGACTTCAAGCAACTGYARTCACCTGTTATCTCCCACTGTTTCTTGAGTCTGGGATTTGGCTGTGTGGCCCGTCCCTGTTCCGCRGGGTATGCACAGGGCAGACTTGACGGCTTGCGGCTGGAATCATCTACAGGGTTGTTGACCCCGGTTCTTCAGGCGTGTTCCTGTCTGTCGGTGTGACTTCTCTATCCCCAAGGGTGGCTGCGACCGATGTATGGCTTCGGAAACTAAGATCTCCGCCGGCAGTGCTGGCCTCGCAGCGAGCGCTGACATTTATTGAGGACTCGCTGCTGTCCAAGCATTGTGCTAAGTGTTACGTCTGCGTTACATTATTTAACCCCGGGCAGCTGCGATTTATAAGGCAGCCCGGCTTTTTACACAGAAGGGATGGAGGGTCAGCGAGGTGAAATGGTGGTTTTAAGCTCACAATGGACGTGTGAGTTCTGTGCTGAAAGGGCTGGCGGTGAGGAGTCCGTGGGAGCCTTGCTTCCAGAGAGCCCACCCTCYGCTCTGCCTTCTCTTCCCTCTAGGATCAAAAGAATTCATTTTGTTCAACCACATCTCTATAATCCTTTCCTTACTCCCATTTTCCTTTAAAGACATAAGTCACTTTTGTTTTAACYTGAGTTAGTGAATTGATTAAGTGTTATGAAAAGACACCCAAACCAGAAGTCGGCCGCCGGGGCAGCACAMACCTTCATTCCCAACACTCAGAAGGCAGAGGCGAGTGGACCTCTGTGAGTTTGAGGTCAGCCTGGTCTACATTGTGCAAACCTGTCTCAAATAAAAATGGGGGTGACAAACTACTGGTGTGTTATGAAGATTTTATACAGAAGACACAGTTGGCTTTGCCAGTCAATTCCAAACAGTTTTGCAAACAGAGGCCGGACCTGAGACTCACCTGGATCACTGGAAGCCCTGGTGGCAGAGCAAGTGGACCTTTGGTCCTTCCCCGCAGTCACCTTCCTGCNGGGTATGCACAGGGCAGACTTGACGGCTTGCGGCTGGAATCATCTACAGGGTTGTTGACCCCGGTTCTTCAGGCGTGTTCCTGTCTGTCGGTGTGACTTCTCTATCCCCAAGGGTGGCTGCGACCGATGTATGGCTTCGGAAACTAAGATCTCCGCCGGCAGTGCTGGCCTCGCAGCGAGCGCTGACATTTATTGAGGACTCGCTGCTGTCCAAGCATTGTGCTAAGTGTTACGTCTGCGTTACATTATTTAACCCCGGGCAGCTGCGATTTATAAGGCAGCCCGGCTTTTTACACAGAAGGGATGGAGGGTCAGCGAGGTGAAATGGTGGTTTTAAGCTCACAATGGACGTGTGAGTTCTGTGCTGAAAGGGCTGGCGGTGAGGAGTCCGTGGGAGCCTTGCTTCCAGAGAGCCCACCCTCYGCTCTGCCTTCTCTTCCCTCTAGGATCAAAAGAATTCATTTTGTTCAACCACATCTCTATAATCCTTTCCTTACTCCCATTTTCCTTTAAAGACATAAGTCACTTTTGTTTTAACYTGAGTTAGTGAATTGATTAAGTGTTATGAAAAGACACCCAAACCAGAAGTCGGCCGCCGGGGCAGCACAMACCTTCATTCCCAACACTCAGAAGGCAGAGGCGAGTGGACCTCTGTGAGTTTGAGGTCAGCCTGGTCTACATTGTGCAAACCTGTCTCAAATAAAAATGGGGGTGACAAACTACTGGTGTGTTATGAAGATTTTATACAGAAGACACAGTTGGCTTTGCCAGTCAATTCCAAACAGTTTTGCAAACAGAGGCCGGACCTGAGACTCACCTGGATCACTGGAAGCCCTGGTGGCAGAGCAAGTGGACCTTTGGTCCTTCCCCGCAGTCACCTTCCTGCYGTGAGCAGGCTCTGCCCACCTCCTACCTCCCAAAATCCTGCCTTGATCCGRTCTCATTATTATAATAGCCTCTCTTGGACACTCTGCTTGAGCATGACCTGGGAATGAAACCCATACATTCGAACCTTCCCACACAGCTSCYGCGCCTGCGTCCTTCCCTTAACTCCCTTAAGCATCAGTCTTCAGAAATGAGAGACATAATTTGGTTTGGGGGCAGCATCTAAGTGTCCCAAAGAGATACGAACGTTTGTTGTTTTGTTGTTTTGCCCTTACAGCAGGGGGTTAAACACACCTGTCTTTGAGTTCACACCGTCATTCATGAAGGGAACGCAGGCTCTTCCCAAGATGGTGTGTTGCTGATTCCTTGTGTTAATCATACATCATAAGTGAGACTTGGCGAATTACTCCGCCAGTAGATAGACAGCGCCTTCTCTCACGGTCTCCATCCTTAGGGTTGAGGTATGTTTAGTTGGTCAGGTTCGGAGGACTATTTTGTAACAAAGTAAATCCTGTAGAGGGCTTGTTAGGTGTTCTCATTGCTGTGACAGAATGGCTGATGGAACGTAAGGGGGCGTACTGTGGCTCAGTAACACAGTCTGTCAAGGCAGGGGAGGCATGGTGACAGGATGGTGACAGGATGGTGACAGGAGTGGCTCCACTGTGGCACAAGGCCTGTACAGTGACTGGTTATATCGTGGCAGCAGCCAGGAAGAGGCAGCCTCCTCAAAGACCTCAAGTCCCAAGTGAGCCGTTTCTTCCAGCTTCGAAACCCGTTCTCAACTTTCCAATACAATGACACCAACTCTGGACCTAGTGTACAAGAGCCTGGAGGAACGTTTCACATGTAAAGAGTCACAGAGGTGTGCAGGAATGTTAGTTTATGTCACCCTTCCCAACTATGGCCTGTGGTCTCTCTTCCGTCTTAAAGTAGAAGCCAGAGGGATCTACATGAGCTGGCCCCTCTGCCCACCTTGGGCTGTATGTTGTCCTTGCATCTGATATTTTCCTTTCTCTCTGTGGGGGTCAGCCTCCTTCAGGTAAGACCAACCCCTTCAGTTCTTTCTGGACTCTTCCAAGACTTCTCATCTTAAGCATGAGTCACTTCACTACCTCTAACTGGCCACGCCTCTAAGCTCTTGGTCACAGTGCAACCAAGGAGCTGATGCTTGGACGTGACCGTAAGCAAAACTGCAGCCATGACCAGCTCTCCCTCCAGAAAGTTAACTGTCACTAGGAGCCCAGGCCCCTTTCTGCCCTTCAGCTGTCAGGAAGGCTCACAGTAAAGGTCCCTTCTGGTGACAGCACCCTGGGGATCCCCCCTGGGCTCCACAGTAGAACCAATTCACCCCTGCACTTGACTGGGAATTTCCACTTGACATTTGCCCTCTCATCTTGTGGCCCACCTTCTGTGGATCCAATGGAGTTTTCAGAAGTCCAGCGCCCTGCTTTAGATAGGGGTAATTCTACCCCAGGAGTCCTGACCGTGTGTCTCCACTGTGTCTCCTGCCAGGGAGCCTGGTCTAGCTCCTCAGACGTCTCTCTTATGTCATGGTCTCCGGCCGCCTCAGCTGTGTTCCCTGCTTTCAGTTTCACTGGCCCTGCCGACCTTTTATTTTATGTATTTCTTGCTTTGTTCAGAAACGGAAACTGTACCCCGAACCCCAAACAGGTGTGTGTCTCCCTCCTCCCATTCTGTTCAAAACCCCCGCTGCCTTTCTCTTTCTGTCCCTCACTAGTGGGTTCTAGGGTGTCCAGAAAGGACAGCTCTGGCTCCATGGGTAAAGTTCCATGCCATACAGAGACATTAATATGTAAACTTCAAAGTTTTCCTGTCACAGCTTTGGTCCTCACAGACGAAAGGTGGCATTCTTTTGTATAAGCGAGGCAGGGAGGAGGGGGCTGGGAAACTAACTCAGTGGGTTCTACTGTTTGCTGTGTAAGGACAAAGAGCTGGGTTCAGATCTCAGTGCCTAGGGAATAACCTGTGCTTGGCCGTGTGTGTGTGTGTGTGTGTGTATGTGTGTGTGTGTGTCCTAAGGGGTGTAGAGACTTCAGGATCACTGAGACTTCATAGCTGCCGGCCTAGCTCCAGATTCAGTGACAGGAACCCTGATCCTATCTGAAAGGAGTAAGACAGAGACCAATAGAGCAGGAAGCCTAATCTCCTCCTCTGGCCTCTGCACGTGCACACGGACATGTACTTGTCACACACACACACACACACACACACACACTCACCGAGACAGTTGCGGGTAAGGGGATCAAAGGAGAAATTAAGCAAATCCAACTGTTCTACCAGCCTCACCGGGAGTCTGGAGTTAAAGTGGCTCTGCAGACCTCTGTTGACTTGGCTGTGATGGTCAGGCCTTTGTACCAGCCTCCCTCCGTCACTGCCTGTCGCTCACCTTGAGAAAGTGACCTGGACAAAGTCCATGCCTGCATGCTCCTCAAAAGCACTCCATGAAAGCCCCACTTCCAGGCCTCAGCTATCCCTTCCCCCCCCCCCCAGTACTTTCCACATTCTGGCTGTCTTGGAACGCACTCTGTAGACCAGGCTGGCCTCGAACTCAGAAATCTGCTTGCCTCTGCCTCCCAAGTGCTGGAATTAAAGGTGTGCGCCACCACCGCCCGGCAGTAAATGAATTTTTTATTGTGGATGCCAACAAGTGCTTCCTGACAGAAGGCTGATAAAGCTGTCTCCTGAGAGGCCCTGCCAGTACCTGACAAATACAGAGGGGGATGCTCTCAGCCAACCAGTGAACCTCTCACAGGGTCCCCAATGGAGGAGCTAGAGAAAGGACCCAAGGAGCTGAAGGGGTTTGCAGCCCCATAGGAGGAACAACAATATGAACCAACCAGTACCCCCAGAGCTCCCAGGGACTWAACCACCAACCAAAGAGTACACATGGAGGGACCCATGGCTCC
This sequence comes from Apodemus speciosus, assembly GCA_002335545.1. Classification (NCBI taxonomy): domain Eukaryota; kingdom Metazoa; phylum Chordata; class Mammalia; order Rodentia; family Muridae; genus Apodemus; species Apodemus speciosus. The sequence goes on from BDUI01005021.1 coordinate 90,285, forward strand.
AGCCACTTGGGCAGCAGAAGATGGCCTGTTCAGACATCAATGAGAGGAGAGGCCCTTGGTCCTGAGAAGGCTCATTGCCCCAGTATAGGGGAATGCCAGGTCAGGGAAGCGGGAGTAGGTGGGTTAGTGAGCAGGGGGTGGGGGGATGGGATAGGGGGTTTTCAGAGGGGAAACATGGAAAGGGGATTTGAAATGTAAGTAAAGAAAATATCTAATAAAAAAGAAAAAACTTTATGGTCAGTCTTAGTTTGCTACTGAAGTTTTGTAGATGCCATTAATGAAGCCTTAGAGACCTTGAAGGAGTCCTCCTGTCTGGCAAATGAGGAAGTGGGGTGACAAGGTAATTAGTGTGGTTTTCCATACCACAGAGTCCCTCACCCCCTCCTATCACAAAAGCTTGAGAGGCATCCTGTCTTAGTTAGGGTTTCACTGCTGTGAACAGACACCATGACCAAGGCAACTCTTATAAGAACAACATTTAATTGGGGGCTGGCTTACAGAGATTCAGTCCATTATCAAGACGGGAACATGGCGGCATCCAGGCAGGCATGGTGCAGGAGGAACTGAGAGTTCTACATCTTCATCTGAAGCCTGCTAGCAGAAGACTGACTTCGAGGCAGCTAGGATGAGGGTCTTAAAGACCACACCCACAGTGACACACCTCCTCCAACAAGGCCACACCCACTCCAACAGGACCCCACCTTCTAATAGTGCCACTCCCTGGGTCGAGCATATACAAACCATCACACACCCCTTCCCCGAAACACTACCAGGCAAGAATGGAAGTGGGACGAAGAGAGAAAAGTCACTCAAGAAGGGTGAATTCCAGAAAGCATCTCTGCTGTGCGCCCCAGGAACCCAGTCCCTTCAGGCCACTCCATTCTCCAGCGTTCCCCCACTCACATGGATAGGAAACTTGGACATTTCGGATTAGCTGCCCACCTGTCCCCCAGTGAGACTGTGTCCTGAGGTCCACCGGCATTACACCCAGTCTGCAGAGGAGACCTGCCAGTAAGGCTGTAGTGCTGCGTTTACTCGGAGCGGCGCTGGACCATCCCTGTGCAAGGCTAACTTCTCGGGATAGCCTACCCTGCTCCCGGAGCCAGAAAACTACGTCCAGGTGAGCCCTTGAGGAAGCTAGGGACAGGGCAGCGACAACATCTGTTTCTGGGGTTTGGTCAAAACTAGAGTGCAGATGCCCCAGCTACCTACAAAGGCTCTTCACATTGGTTATTAAACATCTCCCTGCTCTGTGTGTGCCCAGAGCAGGGAATGTGGTCTCTCTCTGAGAAGYGCTCTAATGAGGGAAGACCTGGCCAGGGACAGTCACAGCACTGCAAACAGATACTGCTGCCCTGTGACAGGCACTACAGTGCTCAGTGGTGTCCAGGCAACGAGGGGAGACCTGATCCAACATTCACAGCGTGGCGGGCAGATGCACTGTGACAGGCACTGCTGTGACCAGGCAGTGCTCAGTGGTGTCCAGGTCTTGCTGGAAAAGCTGTTCCAGAGAGAATGGTTCTTCTGTTCTCAACAGACTGAATCTTGAACAAAGTCCCAGTGGGAAGTGGAACAGTATTGAAGTGGGTGAAGGGTAGGATGACCTGCTGTTAAGGAGTCGGGCCTCTGGAGTGGGCTGACTAGATTTTCATTGTCTCCATTAYGTATCTAGTGAGAATTCATTGGGCAGTGGGCAAATGAAGCCTCCATTCCCTGCTCTGAAAATGGGATCGATATGACAGAACTCAATTCCCTGGAGTGTTTACTCCACAATGCAACAGATACACAAGTATCTAACTAGAGCTTGCCACATAAAAAGCATTAGCAGTGATGCTCATGATGATTGACAGGAGGGGGTTGAATGGGAGAGTCCGATGAGCGAATGGCCAGAGTGTGGTCATGAGTAAACAGGACAGGCAAGAAGCAAAAGGAGAAACGCTAAGGCGAAGAGGTGAGGAAGGCGTCAGCTGAGGAGGGCTGCCCGCTTAGAACAGAATCTCACAGCAAAACGCACGGGGAAGCCCAGCATGTAAAATACATCAACGAAGCCACTTATTTGAAAGTGGAGTCAAGGACCACGGTCCTCTCTTTCTGTTCTTCCTCCTGCAAATACCCACAACCCCCCAAGGGAATTCTGAGAAACCCCGATGCTGCAAGAACAAAACCAGTTTCTATAGAAGGATTTGTAAGAAGCCACTCTACTAGCTCCTTGGTTCTGAATTGACTGAGTTTTCCAGGGGGGAAAATCCTTCTCTTTTAAAGCATCATCTTGGATGAAACTTGCTCAGGTGTGTTACTTTTTTGCCTTCTTATCAAGGCTGAATGAAAACCTCTGGGTCTCTTCGAGGTGACTCTGGGTTAGTTCTGGTTCAGTGCTTTGATGTGGCACTCTCCAGCCTCTGAGGTTCTGAAGAGTAGATGCCCCAGGCTGCCTTGTGCTCTCCGGATTTCCATGCGCATCAGTATGGAGTCGGGGCTTCTGGACAAGGTGGCCAGGAAGCCCAGCCCACATCCCATCATTCATCTCATTAGTACTGTGACCTTGAGCAAAAGCTTGACCTCTCAGTTTCTTCTGCAAACTTTGAAGTAGTCAGATTTACTCAGCTAGGTTGGGGTTAGAAGTAAATTTTAGAATCATTCTGAGTTCAGAACAATGATTTATATAAGCACTCTATGTAAATGTGATTTTGGTGGCGCCGGAGGAGGGGCAGGAGGAGGCAATGATGATTATTTTTTCTTTTTTTTTCTTTTTTTTAAATTTACATTTCAAATGCTAAAACCTTTCCGGGTTTGCCCCTCCCCGAAAGCCCCCAACCCCTCCTCCCACCCCCTGCCTCCACGTATATGCCCCTCCATCTAACCCACTCCCACTCTACCCCCCCCCCTTGATTTCCCTTTGTTGGGGCATCTATTGAGCCTTCACAGGACCAAGGACCACTCCTCCCACTGATGCCCGACAAGGCATTCCCTCTGCCGCACTTTTGGCTGGAACCATGTGTACCCCTTGGTTGATGGTTTAGTCCCCGGGAGCCCTGGGGTGACTGGGTGGCCAACAACATTGTTCTTCCCATGGGGCTGTAAACCCCTTCAGTTCCTCCAGTCCACCCTCCAACTCCTCCATTGGGGACCCCACGCTCAGTCCAATGGTTGGCTGCTAGCATCTGCCTCTGTATCTGTAAGGCTCTGGCAGGGCCCCTCTGGAGACAACCATAACAGGCTCCTTTTAGCATGCACTTCTTGTCATYCATAATAGTGTTGGAGTTTGGTGACTGTAGGATGAATCCCCAAGTAGGGCAGTCTCTGGGTGGCCTTTCCTTCACTCTCTGCTCTGCACTTTGTCTCCATAATTGCTCCTGTGAGTATTTTGTTTCCTTTCTCAGAGGAACCAAAACACCCCCACTTCAGACCTCCTTCTTGAGCTTCCTGTGGTCTGTGAATTGTAACTTATTTATTTTGAGCTTTTGGGCTAACATCCACTTATCAGCGAGTGCATACCATGTGTTCTTTTGTGATTGGGTTACCTCACTCAGGATAGCACTTTCTAGTTCCATCCATTTGCCTAAGAATTTCATGAATTCATTGTTTTTAATAGCTGAATAGTACTCCATGATGTATATATACCACAATTTCTGTATCCATTCCTCCGTTGAAGGACATCTGGGGTTCCTTCTATTCTATATTCTATGTTATATTCTATATAACAGCTTCTGGCTATTATAAATAAGGCAGCTACGAACATAGTGGAGCTTGTGTCCTTATTACATGTTGGAGCATCTTCTGGATATATGCCCAGGAGTGGTATAGCTGGATCCTCAGGTAGTAATGTGTCTAATTTTCTGAGGAATCGCCAAACTGATTTCCAGAGTGGTTCTACCAGCTTGCAATCCCACCAACAATGGAGAAGTGTTCCTCTTTCCCCACATCCTCTCCAGCATCTGCTGTCCCCTGAGTTTTTCATCTTAGCCATTGTCCTATTGACAGTGTCCTTTGCCTTACAGAAGTTTGCAGTCCCATTTATTGATTCTTGGTTGGTTTGTTTGTTTGTTTTGTTTTGTTTTGTTTTAGTTTTTTGGATTTGGTTTTTTCGAGACAGGGTTTCTCTGTATAGCCCTGGATGTCCTGGAACTCACTCTGTAGACCAGACTGGCCTTGAACTCAGAAATCTGCCTGCCTCTGCCTCCCAGAGTGCTRGGATTACAGGCGTGCGCCACCACCACCAGGCTTCCATTCTTGTTCTTAGAGCATAAGCCATTGGGGTTCTATTCAGGAAATGTTCCCCTGTGCCCATGTGTTCGAGGCTCTTCCCCACTTTCTCCTTTATAAGCTTTGGTGTGTCTGGTTTTGTGTAGGTCCTTGATCCACTTGGATTTAAGCTTTGTACAAGGAGATAAGAATGGGTCGATTTGCATTTTTTCTGCATGCTGACCTCCATTTGATCCAGCACTATTTGTTAAAAATGCTGTCTTTTTTCCACTGGATGTTTTTAGTTCCTTTGTCAAATATCAAGTGACCATAGGTGTGTGGGTTCTTTTCTGGGTCTTCAATTCTATTCCATTGGTCTTCCTGTCTGTCTGCATACCCATACCAGTTTTTATCACTATTGCTCTTTAGTAGAACTAGAGGTCAGGGATTTCCCCAGGAGATCTTTTGTTGTGGAGAATAGTTTTTGCTATCCTGGGTTTTTTGTTATTCCAGATGAATTTGAGAATGCTCTTTCTAGATCGATGAAAATTTGATTTGGAATTTTAATGGGGATTGCATTGAATCTGCAGATTGCTTTTGGCAAGATTGCCATTTTAACTTTATTAATCCTACCAATCCATGAGCATGGGAAATCGTTCCATCTTCTGAGATCTTCTTCTATTCCTTTCTTTGGAGACTTGAAGCTCTTGTCAAACAGATCTTTCACTTGCTTGGTTAGAGTCACACCAAGGTATGTAATATTATTTGTGACTATTGTGAAGGGTGTCATTTCCCTAATTTCTTCCTCAGCTTGTTTATCCTTTGAGTAGAGAAAGGCTACTGAAGTGTCTGAGTTATATCCAGCCACTTTGTTGAAGTTGTTTATCAGCTTTAGGGTTCTTCTAGATTTACGAAGTTTTGGGGTGGCTTGAGTATATGATCATATCATCTGCAAATAGTGATATTTTGAATTCTTCTTTTCCAATTTGTATACCCTTGACCTTTTTGTTGTCTGATTGCTCTGGCTAGGACTTCAAGTACTATATTGAATAGATAGGGAGAGAGTGGGTAGCCTTGTCTCGTCCCCGATTTCAGTGGAATTGCTTCAAGTTTCTCTCCATTTAGTTTGATATTGGCTACCAGTTTGCAGTATAGTGCTTTCCCTGTTTAGGCATGGGCCATGAATTCCCGATCTCTCCAAGACTTTTATCATGAAGGGATCATGAATTTTGTCAAAAGGCTTTTCAGCATCTAATGAAATGACCATGTGGTTTTATTGCTTGAGTTTGTTTATGTAGTAGATTGATGGATTTCCACATATTGAACAATCCCTGCATCCATGGGATGAAGCCTACTTGATCGTGGTGAATTATCGTTTTGATGCATTCTTGGATTCAGTTGGCCAGAATTTTGTTGAGTATTTTTGCATCTATGTTCATAAGAGAGATTGGTCTGAAATTCTCTTTCCTTATTTGGTCTTTGTTTGGTTTAGGTATAAGCATTATTGTGGCTTCATAGAATGAGTTGGGCAGTGTTCCTTGAGTTTCTATTTCCTGGAATAGTTTGAAGAGCATCGGTATTAGCTCTTCTTTGAAGATTGATAGAATTCCCGGCTAAACCCATCTGCTCCTGGGCTTTTTTTTTTTTTTTTTTTTTTTTTGATGGGAGACTATTAATGACTGCTTCTATTTCCTCAGGACTTATGGGACTATTTAGATGGTTTATCTGATCCTATTTTAATGGTGGCACCTAGTATGTAGAAAGTTGTCCATCCAGATTTTCAAATTTTGTTGAGTATAAGCTCTTGTAGTAGGATCTGGGTTTTTTTTTTTTTTTTTTTTTGATTTTTTGAATGTCCACAGTTGCTGTTTTTATGTCTCCCTTTTTATTTCTGATTTTATTAATTGGGGTAGTGTCTCTGTGCCCTCTGGTTAGTCTGGTAAAGGGTTTATCTATCTTGTTGATTTTCTCAAAGAACCAGCTCCTGGTTTTGTTGATTCTTTGTATAGTTCTTTTTGTTTCTATTTGGTTGATTTTTGGCCCTGAGTTTGATAATTTCCTGTTGTCTTCTCCTCTTGGGTTTATTTGCTTCTCTTTGTTCTTGAGAGCTCAACTTTCAGGTGAGCTGTCAAGCTGGTAGTGTAAGCTCTCTCCATTTTCTTTTTGGAGGCACTTAGAGCTATCAATTTTCTTCTCAGCACTGCTTTCGTTGTGTCCTATAAGTTTTGGTATGATGTGTCTTCGTTTTCATTAAATTCTAAAGTCTTTAATTTCTTTCTTTATTTCTTCCTTGACCAAGCTATCATTGAAAAGAGCATTGTTCAAAGTCCACGTGTATGTGTGTTTTCCATTGTTTTTCTTTGAACCTAAGACCAGCCTTAGGCTGTGGTGATCTGATAAGGTGCATGGAAGAATTTCAATATTTCTGTATCTGTTGAGGCCTGTTTTGTGACCAATTATATGGTCAATTTTGGAGGAGGTACCATGAGGTGCTGTTCTATAAATATCTGTTAGATCCATTTGGACCATAACTTCAGTTAGTTTCACTGTGTCTCTGTTTAATTTCTGTTTCCATGATTTGTCCATTGTTGAGAGTAGGGTGTTGAAAACTCCCACTGTTATTGTGTGGGGTGCAATGTGTGCTTTGAGCTTTAGTGAAGTTTATTTTATGACTGTGGGTGGCCTTGCATTTGGAACATAGATGTTCAGAATTGAGAGTTCTTGGTAGACTTTTCTTTTGACCAGTATGAAGTGTTCTTCTTTATCTTTTTTGACAACTTTTGGTTGAAAGGCAATTTTATCCAATATAAGAATGTCCACTCCAGCTTGTTTCTTGGGACCATTTGCTTGGAAAATTGTTTTCCAACCTTTGACTCTGAAGTAGTGACTGCCTTTGTCACTGAGGTGGGTTTCTTGTATGCAGCAAAATTTTGGGTCCTGTTTATGTATCCAGTCTGTTAGTCTATGTCTTTTTATTAGGGAATTGAATCCATTGATGGTAAGAGATATTAAGTAAAAGTGATTGTTGCTTACTGTTAAAGGTGAAATTCTGTTTGTGTGGCTATCTTCTTTTGGGTTTGTTGAAAGAAGATTA
>BDUI01005022.1:63882-83619 GCA_002335545.1 Apodemus speciosus
AAAAAAATAAATCCTGTCTCAAAAAATCAACAAAGCTAGCCAGTTATGGTGGCTTTTTCTTGAAGTACTTTCTTGTAGCATTTGGGAGGTGGAAGCAGCAGAATCAGGAATACAACAAAGTCATCTTTGGCTACTCTAAGTTTGAGGACGGCCCGGATCATGTGAGACCTTGTCTTTAAAAAAAGAAAAGAAAAGGAAAAGACAGGATCCTGAATAAAGTAATATTCTGTCATTGTTTTAATAGTTGTATAACTATTACAAATGCAATCCATTTTATTATGTTACTTCTTCCCAAAACATGGGAAATTTAAACTCTACTGAGAAATCAATACCAAAAAAGACTGTAAATTAAGCCGGGCGGTGGTGGCACACGCCTTTAATCCCAGCACTTGGGAGGCAGAGGCAGGCGGATTTCTGAGTTCGAGGACAGCCAGGGCTACACAGAGAAACCCTGTCTCGAAAAATCCAAAAAAAAAAAAAACATAAATTATATCTAAATGTTTCTAACATAAATTACCCTGGCTCAAGTTCTTTCCTCTTGAGTTCTAGACCCTGGTTTGTATTATGAATAAAATTACATGTAATTATTTGGTCAAGACATTTTAAAACTGKTCTTTGTTTAGTGTCTTGTTCCTTTTCTCTTTGAGATGAGCTATACAAGGTGCCTTTTCTTAAAGCACAGTGTTGACTGGATAATATATGTGGTTTGGGTTCGTGGAGATTTGAGGTGCTTCTAGGTAATTTAACACAGACAATTGTATTTTGCATTCTCAAAAGGAAAATGCTTCACATATCTGAGAAAATATTGGGAGTGGTACTTACAAGTGTGTGAGCTAACACTGAACTCTAAAAACTAGAAAATATTAACAGCTTCATTGTATTTTTTTTAATCCATTTATGAGGGTGGTAGCACATTATGGCACGTGTGGAAATCACAGGAAAATTTGCTGGAGTCAGTTCTCTCCTTCTACCTTGTGGTTTCCCAGGATTCACCTCAGGTTGCCAGGCTTGGTGGACTTTTAGTCATTGTCCTGTCTAACCAGCTGTATAGTTTCTATTTCAACTAACTATATCAAAGCACTATAAACAAGGCATGAGTTGACAGGCCAAGATTACAGGATGAATTTTTGAAAGCTCTGTAAAGTGCGGATTATTTTCATTCACATGCCAGCCATAGCATTGCAGTGACAGGCTTTTCTCTTGTTGCTCCTTTCCTGCCTACAGGCGTAATCTGGGTTCCTTGGCCTGTTCTCCCTGTAGTCTTTTCTAGAGGCTTCTAATAGACTGATGAGCCTCAAGTGATACAGGTTGTATGCGCTTTTTATAAGGCTGGCCTTGGTAGAGAATGGGTGGGGAGTGGTTAACTCTTAGGCTGTCACGGCTACCTGGAGTGGGATGTGACAGTGTCAGCTTGTCATCCCTGCAGCCCCTCATTTTAGAACATCCTTCAAGTAAGGCCCGGGTTGTGCTCTGGATTTACATAGCCATATTCTAAGGCAAGCCCCTGGATAACTTTTCTGAGCCAAGGCAAAAGCCCCAGGCTAGAGGTGATAGCCAAAGACTTAACAGCTAATGCCAGAAGAGACTCCAAGACCTAGAAAGAGGAGGGGCACTGAGGGAGCTTTCAAAGCAGCCTGGCAAGGTGGGCAAGACTCGGGGCATGTATCATGTGGTGCAGTGAGGCAGTAGAGCTAAAAGAACTTGACATTTTTGTAAAAATCATGAAATGGCCAGTTGGGGGAAATCTGTCTCCAAGAAATAGCATGCCACTGGCATCTTTAAGTTGAAGTGGAAAATAATAGACTAGACTGCWACCCAGGGCAGTTAAGAGCAACATGTAAACAGCCAAGGTGGTCCCAGAGGTATGAGCTTTATTAAGCTTGTTAAGGCCTGACAACCTGCTCCCTGTGCTGTTTAGAGCTGATTTTGTGCGGCTTTCTTGTGGATTTGTGTAGCACTCTTTGTTGAGTATATACTTGTTTTGATGAGTGGGCATAATGGACTTGGCAATGCATGTTATTTTGTGTCCCAAGAGATGTGTTCTGAATTAGTAATAATGAGTACTGTATACTTATTTTTTTGTGTTTGAGCTTCGTAAACTTTAGTGTAAGACTTTTAAGAGACAAAATTGAAAGGGACATAGGTGTAATTGTGGACCCCAACTACCTCAAACTTCTTTAAAGAAAGCAGCTTTTTTTTTTTTTTTTAACTTTAAAATAACCATTTACTTATGTCAGGGAGGTTATAATTAGTATAGTTTGATCCTCAAATTAAATAGCTTGTGTTATTTTCTAGGTATCCCGTTCTTAGACTAAGAACATGGTAAGAGCTCAGGGAAGCAGCTTAGCCAACTTAGCTCTGTGACAATGTTGTTTCAAGACCCTGTGTGGGCTTGCCTTTAATCCTGGTACTCAGGAGGCAGAAACAGGTGACTCTACATTCAGGGACAGCCAGGGAGGCTACACAACCCTAGGGTTGTGCACCACTGAACCACACCACCACCACCACCACCACCACCACCACCACCAGCCTGCTGAGTTTATAAACCCTCTAGGGTGATGGAAGTGACTTGGCAGACAGGCTGTCCAGAACAATTACAACACTTTAAAAATCTACTTCTTCTGGAGTAAGWTTTACTTTTTATAATGATTGTTCCTGTTTTCTCACCCCAGTGTGAATATTCCTTTAGAGATGGTCTGGTATCTGCAGTGTGGTTTAAGGACTCTGCTTGGGTTGAGGATTTAACTCAGTGGTGGAGTGCTTGTCTGAGGCCCTGGCTTCGGTCTCCATTGAGTCTTGAATTTAGCTATGTATCATTAGATTTTTTCCCCCCAATTAGATGATTTACTTCATGTTAGTCATTTTTCATTGCTGTGACTGAATTCCTGAGTAAATGAACCTAAAAGAAGAAAGACTTGCTTTGGCCATTTTCCAGATCCCTGTCCGTGCTCAGCTGGTCCCTTGGCTGTGGGGTTTTGTTAAGGGGAATGTACTGTCAACTAGAACCTATAGTGGCGGAGACTGCCCACCTTGTGATGACCAAAAGACAGAGAATCAAGAAATGACCTGTCTGTCCCCCAGATACACACTCATAACTTACGTTCTCCAACTAGACCACACTCACATAAGTTTCTGGTACTTCCTAATAATTCCATCACATTATGCGCTTATTAGTAAATTGATCCATTGATGAGATCAGAGCCCTTGAACTGATGAAATTTTTATAGTTATTTTTGTTTCCACTAGTAGCTTAGTAGACAATAAACATTTGCAACTTATTAGTATTCACACACTCCAGTTGCAGAATCAGTSGGTGTCTCCACCTTTACTGTGCTCACAGTTGTGGTCAGAACGTGGGTATTTGTCCTTCTTATGCCTGTGCTCCTGGAGACCCTGTTCTTCCAGCCTCTCTTGTTAAAGACTACTTTCCATTGGGTTTGGGGGGTGGCAGAGCCTGATGGGGTGCAGGTTGTAGGTTAGGATCCGAGTTTGAAGAAACTCAGAATCTTGAGTAGCCTTGGCCAGAGACCCAGCAACAGCTCCAAGTCTTAATTCTCTATCTAGGAGTTGGCAGTAGACCTCAGAGTTGGGAAGGCTGAGTAAAGCAATGTGTGCTTCCTATAATGCTTGACAAATAGCAAGACAGAAAAATAAAAGTTGGTTATTATTACAGAGGAACTTGAAGAAAGAGTCCTAGTGGGGTGGGGTTGCTTGAAATTAGTCAAGATAAATCAGGTCTTAGATCTGTATCATCCATTGCTATTGAAGCCTTTGCATTGGGAAGTCTGTAAACCTAGTATTTGACTTCTGGCCCTTTTTTCTCCTCTCAATATTCATTCATAAATATAAAATATTTTGGTCCCAGTCACCATTCCTTTGCAAATGTATCCTTAAATATTCTCTTTCATAACCAGTCACATCGGCACAACTAGCTCCAAGTATCTTTATCCTGATCTAATTTTTGCTGAGCCTCAGAAGCAAAGACAGACTACAGGGGTTGATGCGGGACCTCTAGAATGGAGATTGCACAGAATAATCTTATTTTTCCTCTATTCTTCTAGTCTGTTATGTTCTGAACCCACACATGTTTTCGGAAGGACCAGATGGCTGACACTGGCTAATGGGAACCAAAAGTCAAGAGTGAAAGTAACCGGGTTGTCTCATGCCCCAGCTTAGAGTGCTTCACCCTGCCCCGAGACCAGTGTCCTTTTTCTCTGGAGACTTCACCCTGCTGTATCAAAAAACTGCTACCACCTGGCTTATCTGAGGTTAGATTATGGTTAAGTCAAGCAGCAGTRCTTATTAAATAGAAAAGGTTCTATTTGGGACTGTGGGAAAACAGGAGAAGCCATCTGCCTTTCATAGGCTTTGGGATCTGTGGCTTAAAGTAAAGCCAGAATTCAAGAGTCCTGAGCCTGGGTTCATTTTCTGCCCCACCACATAGAAACTCCCTAATTGGGAACAAGCTGCCTGGCCTCTCCAACCAAGCCTTAGTTATCTCTTTATGAATGAGAAGAATAATTCACTCTTCGCATTTATTATGAGTAACAAATGAAATATTAGAGATAATAAAAATATTTCTTTACTGTAAGCCAAGTGCTGTGCTAAATAACCAACAGGTGCTAGCTTTTGTTATGTGAAAGCCCTCGTGAGAAGTGGCAAGATTAGTACAGATGAAAGAAACAAGGCTTAAAAAGCATTGCCTTGTAAGACAAAAAACTGAGGCAAGTGCCAGAGAGGTGGCTGGGTGAGCTTCAGACGTGCAGGGTGCTGAGGCCTCCTGAAGGAGGAGCTTCTCTGCTGTAAGCAAGGAGGGCCGAAGGAGTCAGCTTGTGTAGTCAAGGTGTGTAGAAGGACAGAAAGATATGAGGAGGCAGACTTCTCAGCAACAGAGTAAGTTAGCTGCTGGCTTTTCCCACTACAGTGTAGAGACGAGTTGCCCAAGCTGTCTCTGAAAATAGCTGTAGTCGGGAATACAGTCCCAAGGGCCAGGACAGTGAGAAAACGATTGGACTTGGCAGTAGACACAGTGGATAGATAACCAGAGGAGAGCAGTCAAGATGATTGCRAGGTTGTTGGGAGTGAAGAAGGTGATCAGGGGTTCTGGAAGAGAGAAATCATGAGGTAGGTTTTCTTCTTTGAAGGTGGGGAAAGATCAAGTGCAGACTGAGCTGTGGCCAACCGTTTGCAGACCAGGAATCCACACTAGCTCTAATCAGAGAGCTCTTGGTGTGCGGGAACTGCCAGTTTGCCGACGTGAAAGAGCCCCAGGCTGGGTAATGGTGAGCCCTGAAGTCGCACCCCAGCTCTGCCACTGAGTGAGCACGGGTAAGTCTTCCACCTTCTCTGGGCGGCCTTGATGGCCCTCCCTCCTCTGAGACTAAAGAAAAAGGGAGGGCAGAAAGCCAAGAGCAGCCTCCTTCCTGTCTCAGACTAGGAAAGGGTCTCAGGAACCTGCTCCTGGAGCAGCAGCTCGCCACTGTGGGTTGTAAACTCCCTCAGTCACTGCGGAAGCCAGCTCACATCCATGACCATTAATGCTAAGCAGTAAATGTGACACTGGTTAATGTGCTGTGAGGGCCTGGCTGCTGGGGCCCTGGAATGCTGCAGACCTGTGGAATCAGGGCAGTTGCACTGTTCTCATTCACAAGCTTCTCCAAGTAGGCCTCACCTGAGCACGAGAGTTGGCTGTGGAATGGTCTTAGTTCTACAGGCTTCTGTGCTCCCGATGCAGCACTCGAATTACTCTCTCCTATCCTGTCATTGTGCCCTTTTCACCTCTTAAGACCCAGTTGGTTGAAGCCTAGGATCTGCTGCTGAGTGCTTTGAAAGCTGTTTAATTCCTGTTCACTGAATACCATTTCTTTCAGGGCAGGTTTAAGGGCTCTGCCCTCAAAATACAATGCTACTGGCTCTAGATTGAGGGTTCAAGCCACCCTGAGGGTTTACTTCAACAGATGAAAATGTTTCCTTGGCTACAGCAACATCCCTAATCCTGACCAGCCATGGAGAGGTTCGGTTCTTACAAGGAAAATGAGTGAATGTGGGAATGGCTCACCACATTGGGAAAGCAAAACTCACATCCTGCTGATGCTTGGCTGAGGACTCTCATGTCCACATACAAAGAAAAGCATGTGGCACAGTTTTAGGACAAAGGTGAGCAGAGATCCACTGTGGAGAGGGGCACATTTCCTTATTGAGAGACCATCGAGGCCTGCTCCTTGGTGAGCAGTGTTGGTGGGTGTCCGCAGTTACGCATGGAGGCTTGCTTTCCCTGCTCCTCGTGTCCACTCCCGGCAGCACCCTCTAGTCACCCCGCTCAGTCAGCCAGTCTTAGAGCTCAGCTCCAGGCCAGCCGTGCTTGTCACTCCTCCCCCAGGCCTGGTGTCAGTCTCCTTCCTGAGGGAGAGGGTCTGGAAGACAGATAGCCCCAAAGCACTGTGAAGAGGGTGAGAAGTGGCGTCCTCTTTGGTAGGACATGAAAGAGGAGGACCTGGCAGTGTTCAGGGCCTTTGGATTTACAAGTACTGGGTCAGAAAGCCTGCATGGCACACAGTGAGCTTAGGTGGGAACTCTTGCAAGAAATGTGATGAGCATTTCTAATGGACATCTTAAGGGGCCTTGGAGTGAAGACACTGTACTCCAGTGGTGCTTTTTCAGTCTGACCTGAGGAGTACATCAGCTGTRGGTGAGGAAGACTAGAGCATGCAGGGTGCAAATGGACCAAAGATCTGAGCAGCTATGGGGGCACCGACTTTGCCTTATGCTTTCCAGGTACCCTGCTGGACTGAAAGGAGAAAGTGATATAGTTCTCCCTTCTCCCTCATTCTTAGGACAGGATATGCCAGGGTCAGAGGAAGACACACTTTGGGAAAACACGGTAGAAAAAACATTAAGAAAAGAGTTCTTTGTTTTGTTTAATGGAAGTGTTCTGTGTGTGGCGGTGCTTACACGTAGATGAGGGAAAGCAAGAAATGCTGCCACCCTTGAGTAAGCCGAGGTGTGGTCTCTGCTGGCTGGGTCTGCACTAGAACCCTTCCCCAGTTCCYGCACACTCACGCTTCCCTCCCATGCCGGAGTCCCCCGACAGCGCTCCTAATGCAGCAGCAGAGGGTYTATAGGTAGACCTGGAGAAAGCTCTCTGTCCAAGTTGTGTTTTGTGAGGCTMACAGATCCCACAAGTGCTGTGTCAAGTGGTAAAGTCACAAGCGTACCTTAGATCCTTCCCTGCCTGGACAGAAAATTCTAAAGAGCTTTGTTGTTTTGTTTTGTTTTGTTTTTTGGGTTTTTTTTTTTTTTTTTTTGAGGATAGGTCAGTTTGTTGTTATTTGCTGTAAACTACAAAGGGAATAGTGTTAATATTTAAATTTAAAAACATATTTTTAGTCATGGAAAGGTAGCATACACCTTTAATCCCAGCATTTAGAAGGCAGAGGCAAACCAGCCTTGAATTCAGGCCAGCCTGGTTTATAGGGTGGGAGCCAAAAGTACACAGAGAAATCAGAGGCTGGGAGTTGGGGTGACAAAAACCATTTAAGAGGGATGCCGGTTGGTTTTTGAAGAATCACTGATACCCATCAGAAAGATTTGCTTTTTGAAGATGTGAAAGTTCAGCTGAAGNCACTGTGAAGAGGGTGAGAAGTGGCGTCCTCTTTGGTAGGACATGAAAGAGGAGGACCTGGCAGTGTTCAGGGCCTTTGGATTTACAAGTACTGGGTCAGAAAGCCTGCATGGCACACAGTGAGCTTAGGTGGGAACTCTTGCAAGAAATGTGATGAGCATTTCTAAATGGACATCTTAAGGGGCCTTGGAGTGAAGACACTGTACTCCAGTGGTGCTTTTTCAGTCTGACCTGAGGAGTACATCAGCTGTAGGTGAGGAAGACTAGAGCATGCAGGGTGCAAATGGACCAAAGATCTGAGCAGCTATGGGGGCACCGACTTTGCCTTATGCTTTCCAGGTACCCTGCTGGACTGAAAGGAGAAAGTGATATAGTTCTCCCTTCTCCCTCATTCTTAGGACAGGATATGCCAGGGTCAGAGGAAGACACACTTTGGGAAAACACGGTAGAAAAAACATTAAGAAAAGAGTTCTTTGTTTTGTTTAATGGAAGTGTTCTGTGTGTGGCGGTGCTTACACGTAGATGAGGGAAAGCAAGAAATGCTGCCACCCTTGAGTAAGCCGAGGTGTGGTCTCTGCTGGCTGGGTCTGCACTAGAACCCTTCCCCAGTTCCYGCACACTCACGCTTCCCTCCCATGCCGGAGTCCCCCGACAGCGCTCCTAATGCAGCAGCAGAGGGTYTATAGGTAGACCTGGAGAAAGCTCTCTGTCCAAGTTGTGTTTTGTGAGGCTMACAGATCCCACAAGTGCTGTGTCAAGTGGTAAAGTCACAAGCGTACCTTAGATCCTTCCCTGCCTGGACAGAAAATTCTAAAGAGCTTTGTTGTTTTGTTTTGTTTTGTTTTTTGGGTTTTTTTTTTTTTTTTTTTGAGGATAGGTCAGTTTGTTGTTATTTGCTGTAAACTACAAAGGGAATAGTGTTAATATTTAAATTTAAAAACATATTTTTAGTCATGGAAAGGTAGCATACACCTTTAATCCCAGCATTTAGAAGGCAGAGGCAAACCAGCCTTGAATTCAGGCCAGCCTGGTTTATAGGGTGGGAGCCAAAAGTACACAGAGAAATCAGAGGCTGGGAGTTGGGGTGACAAAAACCATTTAAGAGGGATGCCGGTTGGTTTTTGAAGAATCACTGATACCCATCAGAAAGATTTGCTTTTTGAAGATGTGAAAGTTCAGCTGAAGRACTGCTAAGGTRTTTAAAAGTAATTTGGGATCCATAGTTTAAAAAGATATCTTAGACAGTAAAAAGTTAAATTTATCCCTGACCTCGAGTGCTATTCTTGATCTAGACCTGCCCAAAGGAGTGCAGATTTTAACGTTTCTCATGCTCAGTGTTGGGACAAACCTTAGTTGTATGTAGTATACATTCTCACTTGACAATTAGGCACAAAGAAGATAAGTCTGTGTTGAGTTCATTCCTAACAGAGCTAGGCTTACAGCCAGACCAGAGGCCAGGGCTTGCCGACATCTTAAAGATGGGAGGCAGAGCTCTCTGCACACCAGCCCTGCTGAGTTTTTAGTGAGAGTTTTTCACATTCGTGCCTCAGTTTCTCATTTGTAAAACTGGGTTACTGGACCTGCCTCTTGAATGCTATGAATATTAAATAAAGTCACATTATTGAGAATAGAGAATGTTTAATGAATACTACTAGGTGACACTTTACTGCTGTGACCCAGGCTGCTGCTTATTCRGGGCCCATTCAGTGACCTGCTTGGAGAATGCAGTCAAAGCTGGATGGAGAGCATTTTGGTAGAAATACCTGGTCCAGTGTCTGTTCCTCTCAAAAGAGGAATTCCCCACTGTTCTACTTTTCCTCTMTGGTAGTATCATGGCATGCTCCATGCCAGCATGCCAGGTCCAGAAGTGACAGTCTGATGCCTGAGTTGATCTTTAATCTGAACTTTGCCATTAAAATGCTCTTGATAGATTTTTAAAGCATTTCACAGAGAAGCCACCAAAGTTTTCCTGTTAAATAAATTGGACCTTAAGCCAACTGTTCAGTTTAGTCAAATAATGACTAAGTAATCCCCTAGGGAGTTTTTAGGAGTAAATATTAGGAAAGATTACACGGGTCATTTTCCTCTGGCATCACAAATTGTCCTACGTCTTGCTTCAGCCTCAGCTGGTAGAGAGAGACTGGTCTGTCTGAGCACTGATTTATGTTTAAATGACTGTGCCTCCCCTGATAGGCTAGCACAGGTTTCCCAGAAAGGTCTCCTTGGCTCTGCATGTAAGCCATAGAGTAGAGTGATCTCTGCTGAGTGCTGCATCCCTTGGAGTCTTAAGCAGAAGCCTCCTGAGCCCACCACAGCTGGGCTTCCTGCCTCAGGTGCCCTGCAGAGTTTAGCGTCTTGGATTTTGTGATTCTGTGATTTGTAGTTATAAACCTTAACTGTTTTTTTTTCTTGTAATTTGTTTAGTCTTTAGGTCACTGCTGTTATTAGTGACCTTATACTAAGTCGTTTCTGCTCTTTGGTACTGAGCAGATGGGTACTGCTTAGAGAGAGAGTCATCCCTTTGGGCTCCTGGCAGGTGTTCTGCCCATCCTCACCCTTGCTGTCTGCTTCTTCCCTGGTGCCAAGGGCAGCGGTGCAGAGAGCGGAGCAGAGAGAGCAGACCCAGGACTGGTCTGCAGGTGCAGAGAGGACCGGACTTTGTTCTTTTTGGTGTTTTGTGATCTCTCTAAATAGATCTAAACAAAGCTAGAGTAAAGTGGTGTTGGGTTTGTTGTTTTGTTTCGTTTTTAATCTGCCTTTAGATAAACTTCACCTTGCCAGGTGTGATGGGGCAGGCCTTTAATCCCAGCACCGGAGGCAGAGGCAGGTAGATCTCTATTATGAGTTCAAGGCCAGCCAGGGTTATAGTAAGACTTTTTCTTTTCTTTTCTTTTCTTTTTTTTTTTTTTAAATATATATATCTGTTAAATGATCGCTTCCCTGATGACTCATTTTACCTAGGAAGGGAAAAAAAGGCAGCTGTGATGTCATATCCATTAAGTGACTGAGGCAGTTCTGAGCACAGTGARTGAGTGGAAAGGCTTTATTTTCCTTGACAAATGCAACAGCATGCTTGCTCAAGACCATTCTTACTAAGATGCTCCTAATTCCAGCCTGGGGAAGTCTGTTTAAAAGACCCCACAGAGCTACATGGGCAGGTGTTCTGAAAACAGGTCCTGTTAAATAACTAGGTGTGTCTGCTTTTATTTTGTTGGATTTGTTTTGTTTTGTTTTGTTTATTTTTTTTTAATGGAGAGTCGTGCCTCTTAAAGTTTGAATGCTATTCCGACATTTCAGCATAAAAAATAGCTCTAAAACAAAAGGGGACCAGGACCACCAAGACAGCCCWGTGAGGTAAAGGCACCTTCTGCCAAGGCTGACCACCAGAGTCTAATCCTTGGGACAGACGTACTTGGTAAAAGAAGAGAACCAACTCCTACAGTTGCCCTCTGAGTTCCACACCAGAGCCATGATGCACACATACCCAAAAAATATGATTAAAGATATTAACTCTCCAGGGGCTGGAGAGATGGTTCACAGGTTAAGAGCTGTTCTTTTTCAAAGGCCCTGAGTTCAATTCCCCGGCAACCAGATGGTGGATTATAACCATCTTTAATGAGATCTGGTGCCCTTTTCTGGCATGCAGACAGAACACTGTATAAATAATTTAGCTCTCCAAAGCTTAACCTACACATTACCTTGTAGCCTCAACTACTGTCACCCTGAGAGCTTTGTTTGGAAAGAACTCTTTAGTTAAGGTGAATTTKGGCAATTTGAATTCTCACTTGACATGTTAACCTAGTACATCACAAACTCTAGAAACTGAACTAGGTAGGCATAGTGGTACAGGCATACCTGTAATCCCAAYACAGGGAGGCTGAGTAAGTCAAGAGAATGGGAAGTTCAAGGCCAGCCAGGGTTCCAGTATGAACCCCTGCCTAACCACCCAACCCCACCCCAAAAAATTTCTTGAGATTTTGTTGTTCTTGTCGTTCTTGTTGTTCTTGTTCTTGTTCCTGGCAAGTCTTGGGGCCTGTATCCAGTGCCAGTATGTTTCAGTGTCAGTATGTTTGAGCACAGAGGATCATCATTYGCCTGTGTGCACACACTTGTTACAGTCTAAAGAATTGGCTTGTAACTCCTTTGTGATTGGGCAGGATCCAAAGGATGGTTTTGGTTTTAAAATACAGACAGTACTCACCAAGCAGGCCTTTCATAGACCATCCTAAAATTTATTCAAGAGTTTAACCTTGCTTGTAAGTATTTTACAGATTCTGTACTTAGCTTAACTAGTCTATAGCAGGCATTAAAAGGATTTAGGGGGTGGGGAGGGCTTCCCCCACATGTATTAAACCACCTTATCTCTGCTCAAAAGTACCTAGTAATATGATATAAATAAGCTGGTACAGTTGTATGTAGATCACACCAGTCTTTCCTGACATCGTGGAAACAAACTTGGAATCACATAGGGAAGTAGATAGCTAGTGATTTCTAGAAAAGTTAGTTCGTTTGTGACTAGTTGTTTAGGTAGGAAAACAGGAACCTTGAAAAAAAAACTTAACAAAAGAGACTTAAGCTTCTGTGACTTTGACCTGCTTTACTTTGCACGTGACTCAGCAGTTACTGCAACAGTGCATCGGGAGCCCAGCTGCACCTAGGACAGACACCGCCACTTGTAAAATGCAAGAGGATGAGTTATGTGGTGGTTGGAACAGCACACACTGATTCCTTAAACCAAGTAGCCCTTGGGAGTGTTTGCTGCTGCTTCATGCTAGACTTGACACGGCCTTCTGACTCTTGCAGTTAGTTGCCTGTGGGCACAAAGACAAGGTGGTTTTGGCTACAGAAAAGAGAAAGTTGGCCCTTAGTTTGCAACCCCCAGCCTGTGCAAGCATGAACCTTGTTGATTTCTGACACGTTAGCGAAGCTGGATGCCACCGGTTCCAACCAGGTTTTGTTTGCTCTCTCGTAGGTATGGTTTTGTGGAGTTTGATGATCTGCGTGATGCAGATGATGCTGTTTATGAACTGAATGGCAAAGACCTCTGTGGTGAGCGAGTCATTGTTGAGCATGCCCGAGGCCCACGTCGGGATGGCAGTTACGGTTCTGGACGCAGTAAGCATTTGAAGGATATATTTGTATCAATAACATACCTTTGTTATAAATGCTAATTTTTAAAAGTATTTTAATGTTTTATTTAAAGGTAGATATTTAAGCTGTTTCTAAAAGAATTTATCTTTTAAAATACAGAATTGTAAATAAAAAATTTAATATTTAATGTCATGAATTTGTTTTAATACTTTAAAACATTTTCTTCTGTAATGCAATTTGACATATATTTAACAAAGACCTCGATTTTAATTAAAAGAATCCTTTGAGGCTAAGATGACCACCTGTTCCGTTTGCTGGCCTTGGTTACTTTTCCATGGGTGGCCCTTGGCTGACCAAAAAGGAAGCCATGCAATGACCACAGTCATACCCCATTAGACCTGTGTCAGATCTG
This sequence comes from Apodemus speciosus, assembly GCA_002335545.1. Lineage (NCBI taxonomy): Eukaryota > Metazoa > Chordata > Mammalia > Rodentia > Muridae > Apodemus > Apodemus speciosus. Next base: position 77,007 of record BDUI01005022.1, read on the forward strand.
CGTCACGGCGAGGCTCCCTCAGACACAGATGAGATTAATTGAAATAGGTGCCTGCATCTTTTCTTTCCATTAAAAAAAAAATTCGCAAAAATTTTAATTATTATTAAGCAATAATAGTAACTGATTTAATAATTTGCTTTTTCTAAATTGTTATGTTTYTTTATACATGCTAATTTAAAATATAAATATTAACTGGTGAATGCATATGCCTATAACTTAACTGAATTTTTGTGTTTAAATTCAAATTAAAGGTGAGGTTTTAATTAAAATACACATGCTATTGTTTAGAAAGGGGGGGATTGAGTTACAAATTTTAAGAGTGTGCTTGTGTCATTTCCTCTTACACTATATGATGTCTGTTTGAACCATCTAAAGGTGGATATGGTTATCGAAGAAGCGGCCGAGATAAATATGGTCCTCCTACTCGCACAGAATACAGACTTATTGTGGAGAATTTGTCAAGTCGATGCAGCTGGCAAGACCTAAAGGTTTGGGCCTAGTTAACTTTCTAAGGCTGGGCATGTGTAAGAGTAGGAAGCAAGTATATTTATTCTGACCTAGAAGTGTAAAARACATTAAAACCTTACTCATATTCTACTTCTGTGGATGCCAACTGCATCAAGGAATCATTTGTATTACATGGAATTTTCCACTGCAGACAGTGTTCAAGACAGATAACAGGGTGCAGCTGCRTAGAAAAGGCTAAAAACCTGTTTCTGTAAATCCAAGCAGGAACATTAYTGACTTAGCTTCCAGTGTGGGTCCCCACAGTGAGACCTATCCAACCTACTGACTTAGCTTCCAGTGTGGGTCCCCACAGTGAGACCTATCCAACCTGTGTTGTTCTCAGTCAGGTATGATTATATGCATAGATAAGCGGTCAAGACAGGAAGATAGGGCAGCTTGTGCTATATAGTGAGTTCCAAAAGTGTCAGCTTATCTCAGGAAGTGGGTGGGGGTCAACCCATCTTTTAAGGAATATTTATGGGCTGGGCAAGGCCGCACAACACCTTTAATCCCAGCACTTGGGAGGCAGAGGCAGGCAGATTTCTGAGTTCGAGGCCAGCCTGGTCTACAGAGTGAGTTCCAGGACAGCCAGGGCTACACAGAGAAACCCTGTCTCGAAAAACCAAATCCAAAAAAAAAAAAAAAAAAAAAAAAAAAAAAAAAAAAAAAAAAAAAAAAAAAAAAAAATCCCCTTGTTTTTTTTTTTGGGGTTTTTTTTTTAACCCCCCTTATTTTGCAAGTGTGGCTACCTGAAATAAAGTCATGGCACTGAGGGCTAAAGARGTGGCTCACCATTTAAGAGTACTTGCTGTTGTTCAGAGGAGCTAGATTCGAACCCACATGGCAATTCAAAACTCTTTAATCCCAACACTCAGGAGGCAGAGGCAGGAGGATCACGAGTTCGAGGCCAGCCTGGTCTACAGAGTGAGTTCCAGGACAGCCAGGGCTACACAGAGAAACCCTGTCTCGAAAAACCAAATCCAAAAAAAAAATAGAGCAACACCTATAGCACTGTGGAACACGCACTGACAGCTGCTCTTAGGAGCTGTCTATTAGCATCCCTACTTTGCAAGTGTGGCTACCTGAAATAAAGTCATGGCACTGAGGGCTAAAGAGGTGGCTCACCATTTAAGAGTACTTGCTGTTGTTCAGAGGAGCTAGATTCGAACCCACATGGCAATTCAAAACTCTTTAATCCCAACACTCAGGAGGCAGAGGCAGATGGATCTCTGTGAGTTTGAACAAAACCTCTAACTTTAGTTCTAGGGCATCCAATACTGTTTTCTGGCCTCTGAGAGCAGCACGTGTGCATGGGGCACACAGACACATGCAAGGCAAACACACTCATACACACAAGATAAAGATGTAAAGATAGTAGCCCTGGCCCAGCTCTCTGCACGTCATCTTTACCCTAATTTTGTCATGGCAAGCACATCTTGGTCTAACCATGACTGCACCTGAGTTCACTTATGCATGTCCTAGTTTGAATGGCTACTAGCCTTTTATCCAGAACCTATACTTCCGGCAAATAACTCAAATACATTTTTGTACAGAGGTATTCTTGATTAGATTGTGGATAATGATCACAGTCTACGTATAGCTTGCACTCTTGACAATTGAGAAACCCTCAGAAATGCAGGGATGGTGACTAGAAGATTGTATATGTGAGACATACTGACAGACATACTTGCAATGTAGCAAATAAGGGAAATGACACAAAATGACATGCTCAGTGTTTACAAATGCAGAACAAGACTCAACAAAATGAACACAGACCACAGATGTGTTCAGTGTGAGTCCATACTACCACTGGGATACCGGGCCGACATCTTTACCAGATCCATCCCTAGCACTTACCTGCACTGGAACTCAGCCACACTGGGGAGGAGCACAGGCTACGGCCTCCCTCAGAGAGTGAGGACATGGGTTGTTTTTGCCACTTGCATCACAGCATCACTTGCCTGCTGCATTTTAACTTATCTTTTTTTCTTTAGGATTACATGCGTCAGGCAGGAGAAGTGACGTATGCAGATGCTCACAAGGGACGCAAAAACGAAGGAGTGATTGAATTTGTGTCTTACTCTGATATGAAAAGAGCTTTGGAAAAGTTGGACGGAACTGAAGTCAACGGCAGAAAAATCAGATTAGTTGAAGACAAGCCAGGTTCTAGACGGCGCCGGTCTTACTCTAGAAGCCGGAGTCACTCAAGGTACTGTTGACATATTGTGAGTGGGGCACTCGACAGTACTGCACTGATCAGCATGGACGGCCCTCGTGGTCTCTTGTTGGCTTTCATAGAGTGATTTCATGTGCTTCRGTGGCTCAGAACTTTGAACTGAACAGTTTGTGAAACTTATGAACCTCTTACATCACAAATACAAACAGAAGCAAATCCTTTTCTGAGGCAGGACTTGGTGGCCTCTCACCTTTCTCTCGAGAGCTGAGTCATAAACTGAGCTAGAAGCACAGAAGGCCACGGCACCTGTTCTTATAAGCATCTGAAGTAGAAGCTGGCAGTAGTGCACTTGGGGACAGAGGCCGGTAGATCTCTGGGTTCAAGGCCAGCCTGGTTTACAAAGTGAGTTCTAGGACAGTCAGGGCTACACAGAGAAACCCTGTCTTTAAAGAACCCAGAGAAAAGGGGAGAAAATAGTGTAGAGAGCACCAGATTTGGCAGGCATTTGTGAACAGGACAGATATGATCCTCTCCCTCACTGGAGAAAACTGGCAGCGGGCGAGTGATGGCCATTGTGACCCAGCACAGCTGAGCTGGGGTCAGTCAGGACCCTCATGGAGACAGCGCTCATAAAGCTGGAGGTGGTGGGTAGGCAGGGCTGTCTTTCTAGCAGAGAAGTGTTTCATAAAGGCCTGGGGTGTGGGGGCGAGTTCCCAGGGTAGAGAAAGTGCAGAAGTTCTCCCACAGCTGGGTTTCTAGATCACGCGTTTGTGCTGCCTGCTTACTTCCCAGGCTAGGGCGTGAGGGGTTAGAGAGGGCACATTTCAGCAAGGCTGTGGCATTACTAGTGTGCTGTACCTAACTCTTGTCACATCTGTGTGCGTTACTGTGCTGAGCAGTGTCCAGAAACAACAAAGCAGTCTTTCCATGTCCGGGGGACCATGATTTTAGCACTCAGGCTGGTTCCCACCGCCTTCGTCAGAGCCCTGCCCTCGCCTGTTTGCTCTTCACGCCAGTGCACTTGCCTGTTTCCCCACACCTCTCCTGTGCTCATTGTCAGAGCAGTGTGCAAATGTGTTTGCAGTATTCTCTCTTTTCTTTCCTTCATGTGTATTTCATACTGTATTTATGTCATCTGAAAGACATTRTAAGTTACAGCACTAATCTAAAAGTCCCCAAGAACATATCATATACCTATCTTCAGCTGTCCAAGCCATGTTTATATTTACCCGGGTGCATAGTGCTTCYTGCCGGGACCCTGCTCAGACATGTAGCCGAAGGTTGTCGAGTCTTAGCCTGGAACATTCCACCTTGTGTCTGGTTACAAGCGCACCACTACCCAACTACTCTGTGGAGCAGGTGTTTTTTTTCATYGAAGGAAGGAATGTCTTGGTTGACTCTAGACAGCTTTTTTTTTTAATATTATTAGACAATTTTTTGTATAATTAAAATTTGGGGTGTTTTGCCTGCATGTGTGTGTCTGTATTATGTGTGTGCCTGCTACCTGCCAAGGCAAAATGAGGGATCAGTTCCCCTGGGACTGGAGTTGCGAATCCTCTACAAGATCAGCAAGTGGTCTTAAATTTTCTTTTTCTGGCCTGTGTGTGGTTGTACACACCTTTAATCCTAGGACTCAAGAGGTAGAAGCAGTTGAATTTCTGTGAGTTAGGGCCAGCCAAGGTTAATGAGACCCTATCTCAAAAATTGTTTGTTTGTTTTTTTTTTTCTCCACCACAGGTCTCGCTCTCGAAGCAGACATTCTCGGAAGAGCAGAAGCCGCAGTGGTAGCAGTAAAAGCAGCCATTCTAAGAGCCGGTCTCGGTCCAGGTGGGCCCGCAGCCTCCCCGCCCCTTCACCCCACGGGCCCTGTGCTCCCGCATCCCCTGACTYGGAAAGGGTCTGGTTGCCTGTTGCTCACCTGCACCTTGTCTTCCAGGTCAGGGTCCCACTCTCGCAGCAAGAGCCGCAGCCGCAGCCAGAGCCGCAGTCGCGGTAAGAAGGAGAAGAGCCGGAGCCCCAGCAAAGACAACAAGAGCCGCAGCCGCAGCCCCGGCAAGAGCCGCAGCAAGAGCAAAGACCACGCGGAGGACAAGCTCCAGAACAACGACAGTGCTGGCAAGGCCAAGAGCCACAGCCCCGGCCGCCACGACAGCAAGAGTCGGAGCAGGAGCCCGGAGAGGAGAGCGGAGGAGAGGCGAAGGAGCGCGAGCAGGGGCCGCAGCCAGGAGAAGAGCCTGCGCAAGAGCCGCAGCCGCAGTCGCAGCAAAGCRGGCAGCCGCAGCCGCAGTCGCAGCAAAAGCAGGGACAAGCGGAAGGGCAGGAAGAGAAGCAGGGAGGAGAGCCGCAGCCGGAGCCGCAGCAAGAGCGAGCGCAGCCGGAAACACAGCAGCAAGCGGGACAGCAAAGTCAGCAGCAGCAGCAGCAAGAAGAGGAGGGACGCCGACCACTCCCGGTCACCGTCCCGCTCAGTGTCAAAGGAGCGAGAACATGCCAAGGCAGAGTCTGGCCAGAGGGAAGGCCGGGCTGAGGGTGAGAGTGGGGCTCCCAATCCAGAGCCCCGGGCCAGGTCGAGATCCACCTCCAAATCCAAACCTAATCTCGCAGCAGAGTCGCGCTCCAGGTCAAAGTCGGCGTCAAAAACACGCTCTCGGTCCAAGTCTCCATCCAGGTCTGCCTCCAGGTCGCCCTCCAGGTCCAGATCCAGGTCCCACTCAAGGTCCTAACTGGCTCTGTATGCCACGCTGGAACTGCCGAGAAGTTTTTTTGTACATGTTGGTAGCCGTAGCACAAGAGTGAAGTAGAACACCCRTCACTGCTGTACATTAACTCCCTAAAGGTGTGTCTCAGTTGTTCAATCTCAGTGCTTCCTCGGTATGCCTCCGGCGCCAGGCCTTCCTGCTCCACTGAAAAGCAACTCCTCAACCTCCCTTTACTCACAGTAGGACACCCAAACGCCTGGCTTTCAGGCCTGGCCACGGCTCCGGGGAGCTCAGCACCTGTGCGGCTTCTCAGGCTGGAGTGATGGCATGGGTAGGTGTGGTGAGCTCGGCCGTTTGCCCTCGAATCGATGCCCTTTGATGTGTGCCACGTAGTGAAAGTGCAAGTCTTCAGTCTCCCACCACTTCGGTTTCCTGTTTCTGGACTTAACAACGTTGTGAATAGCACAGTCAAGAGAAATGGATACCTGCATAGCCCATAGGAAGTAACACTGTAGAGCTCATATTCTGGTATTGTGATTATATTGTTTTATATTAAAGAAAAGAATTTTTTTTAATTTTATTTTTCCCCGTCTTGCAAAGTATAGTGACCCCTGTTTCCATTAAATTTGAATAAAGACTATTTTTGCTTGACAAAATTTCACCGTGCTTGAATCTAAATGGCATTTCCTGAGGTGTCATCTGTCCTGCTGTTTTCCCTGTGGTGACAAGCATTATTTCCCAAAGGACTTTCTCACCCAGCAGAGTGAAGGCAAGTCCTCAAGAGTTTGTGATTCTGGGGTTCTCTGGAGAAGCTTGTGGTCAAGCTGAGGAGAAATGAGGCCACATGGAAGCCACGGCGCCAGTGAGTTCTTCATGAGCAGAGGTTGTTCGTTCTTGTGCGTGTCGGTCTTGTCATGATCTTCTCATCACCGTAAAATCTGAACTGGAAGCCAGGGGCATGCTGCTGGAGGTCCTTGCCCCAGTCACTCCCACACTAATTGTCACAAGCTCAGGAGGTGTCTGAAACGGTGGCTCACAGCTGGTGTTGAGGGGCGGCACGGCAAGGTGGACCCTGGGCTCCTTGGTCCCTGTGGCAAGCCTGGAGCACAGCTGCAGTGCAGGAATCTGTCGGGATCTGTCCCTAGAGGTGAAGCTGCTTGTCCAAAACCAGACCCGCTGGGGCCTGCAGTTCAGAGCCAGACCCGCTGGGGGCTGCAGTACAGAGCCAGAC
>BDUI01005023.1:5000-26565 GCA_002335545.1 Apodemus speciosus
GTCTATCTTGCCAGCTTGTCCCTGTCTTTGTGTTGTCAGTGATGGGATTACAGGCATTTACGTGGGTGCTGGAGATTCAAACTCAGTTCCTCACATGTACACGGCAAGTGCTTTCCTTACCCAGGGAAAAGCATTTAAGCAGTGCTGGGTTAATCTCCTCCTGAGCCCATTCTAATCAAGTTCCCGTCTTCCCTGCTCTAYGGCAGCAATCTCCAATCTCCATAATCTGCGATGATGTATTTGTATTTTGAGTTGTTAATTGTCAGTTTCCTTTACTGCTATGTGATCTCCATGGAAAGGACTTCCCTTTCTTTACCACTGAACGTTACTGTTCATTACTGTCGCCTGAGCACAGAACCAGCTGACATGCAGTAGGTTCTCAAAAAACATTGGCCGCATAAATGAATGAATAGAGAGACTGTGTTCATTTATATGAACCCCGTGTGTAATTCCAACTATATCCCCTCTGATGGATGAGCAGCGGGCAAATAAAGAAAACGGTTGCTAGAGAAACTACTCTTTGACGAGCTAGTCTTTGAGAAATCCATGATTTTTGGGGGAGGCAGTGAGGGGGAGCTTCTTTGGCAATAGAAACTCGGCTTAAAAACTTCTTGGCAGGAAATGAGATAGGTATGCAGCAGACAGTAAATAAATCTGGGTTGACGAGCTTGAAGCTTCAGAACAATGACTCTGATCCTACAGGTTATGTATTAAGCAGCAGCATTTGCTGCATACAAAATGCACCCTGGATACTAGCTGAGTTGTTCTGAACATACAGCAAACCCAAGTGGCAGCCAATATTAGCTTTGTATGTTAGGACCAGTCAAGGCAAATGTCTACTCCAGGTATGAAAAGGCATCTCAGAGAGTCTTCATTTAGAAGTTATTATTCTTTGATAACAAAGTTCTATGGCCTAGTTTTATCTTTACTGTTTGCCTTTAGGTCTGGGCTGGCAAATGGGATGCCTCACACATCTTTCCTTGGTGGTTTACCTTGAAGAGGTTAGTAATTTATGGAACTGTGGCTGAAAGAGGGGGAGAAAAGAATCTGKGATCTATTAACRATGTCCGAGATGGGAGCAGAAGGGTTAGGAAAAGATTTACCATTCTAATTTTGGAGTTTGTTTTATAACATCACCGTCATCTTCCAAGTGATTAGTTGGTTACATCTCTTCACTAATGGGATTCTACTACTTGTATTTAAGGATTTAGGTCCGGAGTGGGCTTTTATTAAATGAAACGTATGGACACACAGAACAGTACCATTTATTCAAGTCAGCAGTTTTTGTTAACCTTAACCTTAGGCTTCACTTCATTTAATTGGTTGTTTTCTTGCTTAACTCTTTGTGATAAGTAAGGTCACATTCTACCTTCCAAAATAGTCTGTCTTTTCACCTCATTTTGGTTCCTCTCTKGCACTGTGTACATGTTTGTTTATTCATGCTAGGATAATTAACTAAGCAGTTACTATATGCCAAGCACTCTTCTGGGCTTCTGAAAGCAATCCTGACGAGTAAAGGGAGAACTCATGAGGATTCATGGCACTTCCACTCCAAGGCAAGACAGAAATCAGCAAAATTATAAAGTAACTCTGGATGACTTATGAAACGGAGTAATTTTTTATTACTAGTTCATCTTAGAGGTTGATACTGAAGATGAAAACTGAAGATAAATAGCCAAATCTAAGAAAATAAGACACCTGACAGAGTAGTTCCAAATAATCTGAAGCAGAAACCACCTGAAGACTTTTATGAAGAGTTTAACGAATGACATGAGAAGTGAGATAGATAGAAGGTCAGGGAAGATTCTAAAATATGCAAAGGATGGTGTTTGTCTACACACCTGGCCACTTTGTTCAATTATTTTTGACTATCCAACTACTCGGGTTCCATGATCATTTGCTTCTCAAAATTTCTACTCAATAGCCCTTGGTTCCAGAAATGTTCCATGACCACTGTTCAGCAGTGAGAGCTCCCTCGTGTCTGTTCCAGARCCTACTCTATGTACATGCTGATCTACCCAACTTTCTACCTCATCATAATGCCGTCTCCATTGCTCAAAGCTCCCTTGTCCACATTTCTGTCAGCATGTCAGATTTAAACCTATTAAAACCATGAGCTAGAAAGGAAAAGCATGTGTATGGAAGACCTGCTTCTGCCAACCACCTGAAGCTCTGCATGACAGAGCTGCCAGGTTATAATACAGTCCCTAAGCTTAAGCCTTGGGGGCGATGCAACAGCAAGGTGCTAATTACTCATTTTGAATTATTTCAAAGATTTTGAGCCAAGGAACACTGAGGATCAAAACTTCTCAACTTAAAAAGGCATCTCAGGGGAATGGCTATCCAATGACTTCTTGGCTTTGTGTGAGATCCCTGCCTCCACATTATTTTCACCAGAACCCCCAATCCAGTCTGCTTTTTTATTTCTGAGAAAGCTCCTGCTTTGTGTTTAGAAGGCTTTTCTGCTTATTGAGTAGGAGCAGTTTGAGAAGGGTGAACATTTTAACCACTCTAAATTTTACTTCACTTTCCTTCCTCCTTGACCTAATCTAGATCTTCAATCTCATGTCTCATTTGAACTGACAGTTCACTGATCTAGTCACATGTATGGGTATGACAATACTTAGTGATACATAATCAAATATTATTGCCAGTTTACAAATAGGAAAACATAAACTAGGAATCACATTCTTCCAGCACATTTGATAATTCTTTACCTGAGTCTCAATCTGGTGAGTTTCATCCCAATAACAACATCTCATTGCAAGACCTAAGAGAGAAAAACTGACAAAAAGAAATTTCCAGTTAAATGCTAAGATTTTTGAAGCAATCTTTTACTCTGATACATAGACATCCAAAATTATACCAAACTAGGAATAATCCTTTCTCTGCTCTGTAGCAACTCTAATAATTTCTCCCTATATCAACTTCAATGTGTAAGTTTGAAAGGTCTTCCACAAGCCCAAATTAGAGAACATGCTTAAGAGAGTGCTGAAGGTGGCCCTTCCAATGCTTTTGGTATTGGTCTAGCCTTGGGCAAGAGGTCTGGGCAGAGAAGATCTGTTGGTAGCTAGAGGCCCCCAGTTGCCTTCACTCTAAGAAAAAAGCATGAACAACACAGAAATGTCCAGGCTGATTCCCATACCTTGAACAGTGTTTGAACTAATGGAACAAATTTTAATTCCAATATAAAAACTGATTCTCATGTGCCTTACTGGGTATAGGAAATGGAAAGAATGAGAAAACAGGATAAAGGAAAGCAASAGAAAAATATTTAAAATGAGATATGCAGAAGACAGATTAAGAAGTCCTCTTTAGCCATTAAAATGTAACATATTCATGAAATTTTTATGTATTAAAAATATATGTCAGTATGACCTCATTAAATAGCTAATATTAGCAGAAAAGGATAAGTCAATGTCAAAATACTGCCCTCTTCAGCATTAACTGGACTCGCTGGAATATTAAAAATAAAAAGTACATGAAGTTAGAAGGGGGTTGTGTGGATAGGAGCAGTTTGGTATGATTGAGGAGGGGAAACAGAAGATGAATATTATAAAAAATACATTGTATACATGTATGGGACTTTCAAAAGGTGAATAAGAATTTAGGAATACAGTGCCCACTTGTGGTTCAACTCAACTGTCTCTATCAACTTTGGCCAACTTCAACTTAAACAAAACACCAATGTAAGCAGGATACAGGCTTTAATTAAGTACCAATTCATACCTCTTCTGGTTTGTTTAGTGTTATGAAAGTATGACAGATCCTTCAACCAGATACCAGTCCATTGTAAATCCAGCCCTATGACTTAAGGCTACCATCTCAATTCAGTTTACATATTCCATATCTAGTTTTTAAGCTACTGTGATTTGCATATGGAATGTCCCTCATAGTTTCATGTGTTATAACACATATTAGCCAGCAGGTGGCACTATTTGGAGAGCCTGTGGAACATTTCTGAAGTAATACCCTACAGCAGGGAGGTTTATGAGTAGCCCAATTCTACTTCTGGTGTGAGTGTGTGAGTGTGAGTGTGTGTGTGTGTGTGTGTGTGTGTGTGTGTGTGAGAGAGAGAGAGAGAGAGAGAGAGAGAGAGAGAGAGAGAGAGCGCACATGGTTCACATATGGAGCTCAGAAGACAATCTGACCTTGGGCATTTGTTCTTGAGTTATATCTTGTTTGACATGGGTATTTTGTCATTTTCCCATGTTTTACTCCAGGCTAGGCATCCAGAATTTAGGTGGATTCTGGACACAAGCTTTAACACACTAAACCCCTTCCTAGACCTCATTTTTGCCTTCTTGCCTGAGTTCTTTGCTTGTTGACTGTAAACATTATGCTGGCTAATTACCTCACATTCCTGTTATCATAGCTGGAAGCCATTTCTACTACCATGCCTCCCTAGCATAAAACAGTGCTCCCTGAATCATGAACCAAATATATCCTCCCCCCTTTAAGATATTTCTGACAGAAGCTCTGTCACAGAAACAAGAAAAGCAACATATGTATTACATGTGATGCCAGAATGGCTAYRTTTGGAAGAAAACATGTCCCCTCTCCCCTTTTTCCTCTCCCCTCTTCCACCTTCCCTCTCCCCATCCTCAATATCATAGTCTTAATCAGAACAAAAGAAAATATATCAAAATGGATTGATATAAATACAGGATCCTGGTCATGAACCAATAAAGAAAGCTCTTCAGAGTTGAGCCTGCTTTCCCACAGGGATCTGTATAGAGCCATACAATTTCCATCTATTGAAGGTTTGCGCCAGCCAGCTAGTGATTTCTCAGTAGTGGTACACAGCAATGGATGGCAGATGGCACCCAAGACGAGTATTTGTTTACTTCTCTACAGTGGAGCATAGTTAGAAGTGGTGCTGGGCTTCCCATAGAAATAATATTGAGTGCTGAAATGAAGCCTGCCTTCCCACCAGCTCCTCTTTTATTTTATTTTTTAATCTCTTTAGCATCCAAAGCTTGGATCTATTCCAAAGTTCAGCACAATTTCCAGAGTTTATAGGCATGACACAGTTCCAGTGAAACAGTATAAAATGCTGGTAGAGTGAACCAAACTAATAAAATTGAGAATGCAAAATACTACCTCCCTCAGCACCCCCTGCACAGAATCTAGCAGTTGGGGGGTTTCCAGGTCCATTAACACAAGTGTGTTATCATTTTTTTACTAGAGGTCAGTGTTAAAAATTTCCTTACTGTTCCAGACCTGTGTTCAGAAATATGAAAGATGGRATGATTTGGCTTGGCTCATCCTACTGAATTTGCACTGTGCCTGAATCTGTTAAGTCCCCAGGAAAGATGCTGCCCTGGAGATTTTGGAATTTCCTAATGGGAGTCAGGTTGGCAGCCCCAACACTGGACTTCCACTGATTRGAACTTCAGTTTCTGACCCTTGGGAGGCCAAACCAGCCATGGGGGCATATATAGTACAGTCAATGCTGAGATCCATGCTAACAATAAAAATGCTGTGCTTGCTGTAAATCAATTCCTATCTGATAACAAAGTCCACTCTTTAGGAGCCAATACCTCCCACCCCTCACGACATGCAATTGAAAAGAAATGTAAGACAAAAATCCAAACTAACCCAAATGCTCAATAAGGGAACAGCTTTAAACAATGTGCCCTCCATAAGGTTGTGTATTGGCAACTACACTTGTAAGCTATGAGTTTGGATACCATTCAACTACACAGGAAAAGGCTTAAATGCTGTTAGAACGTTGGATCAAAAATCTGTAGTATAGTTACAAAATTTATAAAATGTTTATGGCTGTGTGCTGATTTTAATTTTCATAATGMAATCTTTTTATATGGGATGTGATGGCAATTATTAATATGTAGATGTCTTACAGGGGATCTAGAAAATCCATGGAGTGACAACAAAGTAGCTCTCTTATGCTGGAAGAAAGGGAAGATGAAAAACCAAATTCTGGTGCCGAACAATAGGGTAAGAGCATTCTCTTGAGATGGGAGAGAGGAGGAAGGAAGATGAAGAGAGGAAAGAAGAGAGAGAGAATGGATGGATGGATGGATGGATGGATGGATGGATGGATGGATGGATGTAGGTTAAGAAGAGAACAGAGAGGCTAAAGACCCTTATATTAACAATTCCTCCATAACTGTAATAAAACACCACAACCAAGGCAATGGATGGAAGGAAGAGCTTCTCTAGGCTTGGAGGCAGGACCAGAAGGCTAAGGGCTCACATTTTAGACCATAAGTGTGCAACAGAGAGAACACACTAAGGTTTGTGTGAGGTTTTTAAACCCTCAGAGCCCCACTCCAGTGACACTTCCTCCAGCAAAGCCACACCTACCTACTAAGCCTCCCCAAACATCAGTACCACACACTCAAATGCAAGACACTAAGGAGGGAGGTTCTCCCCAGAACCATTCAACTCTGCAGCTTCATGTTCCTAGAGAATCTGTGAGAGGAAAACATGAGTTCTCATGCTGCGGTRCAATCTGAGCTGACTTTCTTTTCTGGGTCACGCAGAAATGAGGGTGAGGGATTCACCTTCTGGAGAGACCAGTTGCCCTTTTTAAAATATTACTCTATTCTGAAGGAAAGTACAAATATTACAGCTTTGTGAGAATTATGTTTGTGTTCTCAGAATGTCCCCAAAGATAATACTCAGCCCAACAAAGGAATGGATCAAGGCATAAATAAAAGCTGGCTCTCCACAACTCATTGAGACGGGGAGATGACTGGAATATGATACTCTCTTGGCAATGCAAGGTACAGTGTGTCTTCATCTTTAACAAACAAAACTATAAGTATTTTTAATCCATTAATGCATCCAAAAGATATAAAGAATCATCTGTGAAAGGCACAGTGCAGGGTATCTGAGATACCCTGGAGCAAATCAATCAATCTGCCTCTAAGAGGAATTGAAATGGATGCAAGAGACCAGAGGAGGGTTTGTGGAGCTCTGCAGCAAGCTGAGACAGCACACATCCTGCACTGCTAAGGGAGACAAGGTCAAAGGGACAAGGTCCATTTGTCATTTGTCATTAACCATCATGAATGAATTTTACTCTGGAGCCATTGGCAGTTTTTTTWAAAAGTATCTTTCCATCTTCTGAGGTCTTCTTCGATTTCTTTCTTCAAAGACYTGACTTTCCTGTCATACAGATCTTTCACTTGTTTGGTTAAAGTCACACCAAGATACTTTATATTATTTGTGGCTATTGTGAAGGGTGTCATTTCCTTAATTTCTTTCTCAGCCTATTTATCCTTTGAGTATAGGAAGGCTACTGATTTGTTTGAGTTAATTTTATATCTAGCCACTTTGTTGAAGTTGTTTATCAGCTGTAGGAGTTCTCTGGTGAAGTTTTGTGGGTTGCTTAAATATACTATCATATCATCAGCAAATAGTGATAGTTTGATTTCTTCCTTTCCAATTTGTATCCCTTTGACCTTCTTTTGTTGTCTAATTGCTCTGGCTAGAACTTCAAGTACTATATTAAATAAATATGSAGAGGGCAGCCTTGTCTAGTCCCTGATTTTCGTGGGATTGCTTCAAGTTTCTCTCCATTTAGTTTGATGTTGGCTACTGGTTTGCTGTATTTATTATGTTTAGGTATGGGCCTTGAATTCCTTTTCTTTCCAAGACCTTTAACATGAAAGGATGCAGAATTTTATCAAATGCTTTTTCAGCATCTAATGAAATGACCATGTGGTTTTTTTCTTTCAGTTAATGTAATGGATTACATTGATGGATTTCCATATATTGAACCATCCCTGCATTCCTGGGATGAAGCCTACTTGATCATGGTGAATGATCGTTTTGATGTGTCCTTGTATTCAGTTGGCAAGAATTTTATTGAGTATTTTTTCATCAATATGCATAAGGGAAACTGGTCTAAGGTACTCTTTTTTGTTGGATCTTTGTGTGGTTTTTGGTATCAGCAAAATTGTGGCTCCATAGAACGAGTTGGGTAGTGTTCCTTCTGTTTCTAGTTTGTGGAATAGTTTCAAGAGTATTGGCATTAGGTCTCCTTTGAATGTCTGATAGAATTCTGCACTAAAGCCATCTGGTCCTGTGCTTTTATTGTTTGGGAGACTGTCAATGACCACTTCTATTTCTTTGGGGGGTTATGGGACYGTTTAGAAGGTCTATCTGATCCTGAAAATCCTCCATGCTCTTGGATTGGCAGGATTAATATAGTAAAAATGGCCATCTTGCCAAAAGCAATCTACAGATTCAATGCAAACCCCATCAAAAATCCCAACTCAGTTCTTCATAGACTTAGAAAGAGCAATTCTCAAATTCATCTGGAATAACAAAAAAACTCAGGATAGCTAAAACTATCCTCAACAATAATAGAACTTCTGGGGGAATCAGTAAGACCTCAAGCAGTACTACAGAGCAATTGTGTTAAAAAACTGCATAGTATTGGTACAGTGACAGGCAAGTAGATCAATGAAATAGAATTGAAGACCTGGAAATGAACCCACAGAATTATGGTCACTTGATCTTTGACAAGGGAGCTATAAGCATCCAATGGAAAAAAGATAGCCTTTTTAACAA
Organism: Apodemus speciosus; assembly: GCA_002335545.1. Taxonomy (NCBI): domain Eukaryota; kingdom Metazoa; phylum Chordata; class Mammalia; order Rodentia; family Muridae; genus Apodemus; species Apodemus speciosus. Next base: position 13,548 of record BDUI01005023.1, read on the forward strand.
ATGGTGCTGGTTCAACTGGAGGTCAACATGCAAAAGAATGCAAATTGATCCATTCTTATCTCCTTGTACTAAGCTCAAGTCCAAGTGGATCAAGAACCTCCACATAAAACCAGACACACTGAAACTAATAGAAAAGAAACTGGGGAAGACCCTTGAGGACATCGGCACAGGGGAAAATTTCCTCAATAGAACACCAATAGCTTATGCTCTAAGATCAAGAATTGACAAATGGGACCTCATAAAACTACAAAGTTTCTGTAAGGCAAAGGATATTGTCAAAAGTACAAAATGGCAACCAACAAATTGGGAAAAGATCTTTACTAATACTTCATCAGACAGAGGGCTTATATCCAAGATATACAAAGAACTTAAGAAGGTAGACTCCAGAAAGCCAAATAACCTCCTTAAAAATGGGGTTCAGAGCTAAACAAAGAATTTTCACCTGAGGAATATCAAATGGCTGAGAAACACCTAAAGGAATGTTCAACATCCTTAGTCATCAGGGAAATGCAAATCAAAACAACCCTGAGATTTTACCTCATACTAGTCAGAATGGCTAAGATCAAAAACTCAGGAGAAAAACAGGTGTTGGCGAGGATGGGGAACACTCCTCCACTGCTTGTGGGGCTGCAAGCTGGTACAACCACTCTGGAAATCAGTCTGGCGGTCAGAAAACTGGGAATGATTCTTCTGGAGGACCCTGCTATACCACTCCTGGGCATATACCCAGAGGATTCCCCAGCATGTAATAAGGATACATGCTCTACTACGTTCATAGCAGCCCTATTTATAATAGCCAGAAGCTGGAAAGAACCCGGATGTCCCTCAACGGAGGAATGGATACAGAAAATGTGGTACATATACACAATGGAATACTATTCAGCCATTAGAAACAATGAATTCATGAAATTCTTAGACAAATGAATGGAGGTGGAGAACATACTAAGTGAGGTAACCCAGTCTCAAAAGAACACTCATGGAATGCACTCACTGATAAGCGGATATTAGCCTAGAAACTTGGAATACCCAAAACACAATTCACATATCAAATGWTGCCCAAGAAGAAGGAAGGAGTGGCCCCTGGTTCTGGAAAGGCTCAATGCAGCAGTGTAGGGGAATTCCGGRACAGGGAAGTGGGAAGGGGTGGATGGGGGAGCAGGGGGAGGGAAGAGGGCTTATGGGACTTTCAGGGAAGGGGGATTCAGGAAAGGGGAAATCATTTGAAATGTAAATAAAGAATATATTGAGTAAATAAAATAAAATTTAAAAAAGTATCAAAAGTTTAAGAGAGTTCCCCTAAGAGGAAGAAAGTTCTTGCTCATAACCCAAGGGCTGAAAGTGAAGGTTTYGTGAAGCGAACGAGATGAGGGTGAGGGGATGAGGAATCCCGACCCTTCTAGAATGTAATTTGGAGGCTGTTAAAATCCTTTCTTTTATGGCATTTGTGACAGAGGAGCTGTTGCTTGGGCGTGTTCAGGAACAGCTCCACATATGCACAAAAATCAATCCCAGAGTTAAAAGGAACGAGTATCAGTGCCCACACAGTGACAAATGCTCTCTAATGAGGGACCGAGACCCTCTCCTCACTTAACTGACAGGTGAAAGGATAACTGATGGGAAGGACCACCTGCTCACTGCYGGCCCAATTAAGACCTCCAACCGTTCGTGGTAACTGGAGATGCACATTAATTGATTGCCACTCTCAGATGGCCTGAGAAAAACCCTATGGACAGACTCCAAGAAAATGACCGGTACATGCTTTCCCCAAACATTCCTAACTTTAGACTGTAAGTTCTCCTCCTTAACCCCACAGACCTAGCCTTCCTTAACGGCCCATGAGCTAGCTCTGTCCTTTCCTACCTGCCCATACTCAATTGTATAGAGAAGCATGCCAGAGCTTACTCTAACTCCTGAATTATGTTCATAAAATGTATCTTGTAATTTTTTTAACCATTTTTGCATCACAGTTAAGGAAAGCTTTGGAATTGCCTGTTTTTGCATTATAGTTAAAGTTGGTTTCATATCTTTACACCAACTTTATAATTTGTTGTGAATGATTGTTTGCATCTACTGAAAGACACAAAAATCTTTGTCTCTGATTATAAACAACCCAGATGTCCATGAACAGAATGGGCAATCAATTATACACACGCACACAAACACACACACACACACACACACACACACACACACACACACACACTATTACTCAGCAATAGAAAAAAATAAAGAACTTCTCATATTTGCAAAGCAGAGAAGTCTTGAGGCTTAGTGTTTAATTAAAGCATACAAAGGGCTCCGACCCGGTCTTGAAAGGACCCAGGTTTCCTAGCCAGCCTCCACACAGCCCTTCACAACCATCTATATTCCAATGCCAGGACATGGTTTGCCCTTTTATGGCCACTGTGGGCACTTCGCCCATGAGGTACATACACAGGTATATAGCCAAATGCATACATAAAATAAAATATAAGGAAAGAAGTCTTTAAAAGTAGTCATTAAAGACTGATCACATGGAAGAACAGACTGGGGTTACAAAGACCTTATTATGGCACAAAGGAAAGCAGTTCTGTGTTTTTATTGGCATTTATCAATGAGAAAACAAACACACGTGAAATTTCATTGATCTCGGGACTGGATTTAGGGTTCAGTGGTTAAGAGCAGTTGCTGTTTTTTGTAGAGACCTGGATTAAGTTCCCAGAATCGGCATGGTAGACCACAACCATCTGTAACTCCAGTTTAAGGGAATCTGATACACATTTTTTTTGGTGTCCAAGGTCACCAGGCATGCACCACGCATATACTCAGATCCAGGCATACATATAAAATACAATTCAACAGACTCGTCTTGAACCTCACTCTTCAACTATAAGAAAACGTCTTAAGACTTTCTTTGCGGTCATTCCTTACATCATTCCATTTAGGGACTTTATTATACAGAGTTCAAGGTCACTCAGTGGGAACAAGTGTGCCATCGTTCTTTTTCTTTCTTTTTTTATTAGATATTTTCTTTATTTACATTTCGAATGTTATTCCCTTTCCTGGTTTCCCCTCCCAAAACCCCCTATTCCATCCCCCCTCCCCCTGCTCACCAACCCACCCACTCCTGCTTCCCTGTCCTGGCATTCATTCCCTTACTCTGAGGCAGTGAGCCTTCTCAGGACCAAGGGCTTCTCCTGCCATTGATGACTGACAAGGTTATATTCTGCTACATATGTGGCTRGARCCATGGGTCCTTCCATGTGTACTCTTTGGTTGGTAGTTTTGTCCCTGGGAGCTCTAGGGGTACTGGTTGGTTCATATTGTTGTTCCTCCTATGGGGCTGCAAACCCCTTCAGCTCCTTGGGTCCTTGCTCTAGCACCTCAAAGTTCCTATTCACCTCTGCTCCCCCATGACTAGCACACCAGGCATTTTCACAGAGCAAGTCACAATGTAAAACCCCAGTGTTGTAACAACAGAGCAAGAGATCTAGTAGATTTCACGGGAGTCTTCCTCAGCCTCCCCCTGGCCCTAAAAATGACGTTCCTGGTAAGAGCTAGAGAAATTTTCTAGCTTCCCGAGACCCAGATTTCAAGCAAAGACTGTTGCCAAAAGAGCTGCCAGAATGTTTGACTGCCGTGCTAGATGGCTCTATAAACCTCCTGGACAAAGCCACACTATTGGTGAATCATACTTGCGGCACGCAACTAAAATGCCTGATAAGTGATAATTGAGTTCTAACTGTGGCTTACGCACTTAAGTTCTTCTTACTAGGAAGATCCCRTTTTCAGGTGTGTCATCAAATCTCTATGAGGGTTTCGGTGATTTAAATATTTTAATTACTCATTCAACACTTTACTGACTTGGTATTTTGTACCAGGGGCACATGGGGGAGGGGAGGTGACTTAGAAAAACTAAGTCTTCCCTTCAGCAACTCTTTGTAGTCTGCTGAGAACTTTCGGGGGACTGAGTCTGAAGGTTGGAAATGATGCTSTCTTTGGAGGGTGGGAGGCATTGGTCCTCTGACAGTGATTGGTTCTCATGAAACACTGAATATTAACAAAAATATAGTTAATATAGTCAATACAGTTAGGGTGACAACCTGGATCTATGTACTCTGTGGTAACTAGTAATTACTGGAGGGCTTAACTTTGGGTGGTGAAGGGGATAGGAAGGAAAGAAGGGAGGAGCTGGGGAAGGAGAGGGGAATGAGAGAGGGATGGATGGAGAAAGGAAGGAAGGGAAGGATGGATGGTGGAGGGGAAGGAAGAGGGAGAAAGGTTTAGTTTACAGGCTCACCATAGCAACCATACCACTGTCTTCCATGTCACTCCATTGGGTTCTTCTCTTCAGTTTAATCTTTATAAGATTAGGAAGCACGTTTGCCTCATTTGTATAACCCTGAYGCCAAGCACATTTCGGCACTTAGAAATAAATAAGTTTGGATCAATGAACATTCCCAGGACACTGTGAGATAACTCTGAAAGTATCCAGCCTTCTCGTGAGCTTGGYCTTCTCCTGGTGACGTTGCACAGCCTGGTCTTCGCTTTCACCAAGCACTGTGCCACCTCTGRGAGCAGCGGGTGCRTGCATACAGGCCGCTTTGCTCTTTAGTTCAGGAAAATAGCAAATCTGAARCGGGTGGTGAGTAAAACCAAAGCAATAAATGAGAGCAAGCTTATCCTACAAAGCAAGCACAGCATCATTTGGCAACTTACAATTGCCAGGGTGGATATATATAGGGGAGAAGGTCAGCAAGTAGGAAGATAGATAGATGATAGACAGACAGACAGACAGACAAATGTTAAACAGACAATAGAGATATATGATAAAGATTATAGATAAATGATATAAAGATATAYAAATGACATAGATAGATGATCAGTGATAGACAAATGTTAGATGGAGATACATGATAATATAAATGAGAATAAAGATATATAAATAATAGATGACTAGTAAATAGGTAGATAAATCATGATAGATACACAATGGATAGATTAATGACAGATAAAATAATGAGTGATAGATATTAGATAAATGAATAGTATTTATCTATAATGTTTATTATATATCTCTATTATCTGTCTAACATCTGTCTAGTATCTATGTATCATCTGTCTGTCTATTCTCTGATACTTKGATAGATATACAGATGATAGCTAACAGATAGACTGACAGACGTGCACCTAAACCAGACGGTGTGATAAAAACGTTCCTTGCACATTTCCTCACTGAGCAAGCAGAGAAAAGCGGCCTCAGACCTCCATAGCTCCCTGTGTCATTTCAAAGAATTAATCATCTCACACCAGACGGAGAACAACAGTGAAGTTCGTTGAGGGAAGTTTAGAAACCCGTAGAAAACAAGACTTTCCAGCTGCCACTGTGCCTCRGAGGTCCTCAGAGGAGCTGAGGAGCCCTCAGCTCTRTGGCTCAGTTCTGCATTTCCTTGCGTGTGAATATTTATTTTCAGCCTCTTCCTTGCRAACTGGGAACTGAGCGCAAGGTGCGACTTTCCCTCAGTTTCTCCCCTCAGGAGGAATGAAAACATATCTGCTGGTTGCTTGAGCTTTCTTCTAGGAGATTAACTGTCTCACTGCTGTGTTCTGAGGAAGAATAGTACAGGTCTCTTCCTATTCAGCTCTTCCTCAGCACAGTGGGGAAGGGGCGGAGAGAGGGCAACCTCTGCCTTCACAGGCTCCTAAGAGCTGATTTTCAAAGGCCACTGTATGTCCAGGAGCCACAGCCAGGGCCTTGGCTAGACCAAAGTAGCAAAGACAATTGCTTGCCCTTTGGGCACTGAACCATGGCTCTGCAGCCTGTGCTTTTCCATCATTAAAAATTATATGCAACTATCASTTGAGATATAAAACAAAGTCACCAGTGTTTCTCTTGTCCAAATCCGCAGACTCCATATTTCTGAAAGAGAACTCTGGACAGCTCTGAGCAAGCKCTGAAGAACACAGGATCACCTCCACCACTGATCTCCACTAACACAGTATCATCTCCTCTGCCATGACTGCCCTGACTCCAGCTGCCTCTGCTTATTCCTGTGACTTGCAGGGACCATTAGAGTGAAAAATCAAACCTGAAAATATGCTTTTGCTGATCCCGGTCCCCTATCCCTTTCCTCTGATCGGCAAAGGTTTGGCTCTTCCCTTCAATCTCAGCTCAATTTCCCTTTACCCATAGTCCTTGATGATCCAGTCTGAAACTGTACTCTGTCTCTGAACTTTCTAATCTGGCTTTGTTTTCCTTCCCAGGACTTGGAACCTTCTGGCACGTGGCATATCTGCTGGTTATCTGTTTTAGTTTCTCTATCAGAATGTGACATATAAGTGTGCAGGGACTTATGCCTCCGTGGGTCACTTACGTCTAAAATCCATTATTTTCTTGGAGGGAAGTTGATGCTGAAACTACACTAACCTAATGGATGAGCACATGGTTCTGTAAGATCAAGGTTGTTCCCTTCATAGGGACCTGTGTTGAAAGTCTGGTATCCTGTGTGCATGAAGAGGATATCTATAAAAACAGACGGAGTGAGCTGAGATAGTCTGATCTGTAAAATACTTGGTGCGTGGGTACCAGAATTCACATCCCCAGTACTCATGTAGAAATCTGGGATTGGCAACATGAGTCAATAATCTCAATTCTGAGAAGGCAGAGATAGAAAGGTCCCAGAGCTGACTGTGTCCAGATCACCTAGCTAAATCACTGAGCTCTGGGTTCCATGAGAGACCATGTCCTAAAACACAAGTAGGCATGTGACTAAGGAAGGCACTTGGTATTAATCTCTAACCTCCGCACACCCCACAGATGTATGTGCACATACACAGACRCGCATGAACCTGTACACTTATRTATACCATATGGAGATATGACATGAACCGAAAATGCACTCCATCTCTAATATCCCAGCTTAAACCTAACATCCTGGACCCCAACTCCTCTTAGTCTCTCACTCAATCAYTTATCCACAGTGTTCATCATTTTGCTAATGATGTATATGGATTCTAAATAAGCTAGGGAAAAGAACGGGGAGTGGGGTTGAGGGTGACTTCCATCAGGTGATTGAAAGCCACAGAGAGAAAAGGGAAATAGTCACGATTAGCAGCAAGCATTGAGCTTCCCAGAGGAATGCATGGAAGGAGCACACTCACTGAGGCATAATCTGTTTTATGTCTGTCCACTTCTCAGAAGTCAGCAAAAGAATATCCTCCCTCTAAGAAGAAACTAACAATTCTCTGTGAATATGATACAGAACTTAATACACACACACATACACACACACACACACACACACACACACACACACACACACTCATAGTCCTGGGTAGCCTGTGTCCTCAGTCTCACAGCCAAGAACCTCATTATTACTGACTGGCCCAAATACACGCAGTATGGAAATTCTGTTTATTGTACTGCTAGCCTATGATCAAAATGCTAGCTCGCCTTCCCTACCTCCTGTGTGTGCTCACATTACTATGTGCTTGTGCAGACTCATTGCGTTCTCACAAGTATCTTGCAGTAGACACTTAACCTCCCGTCTCCAGAGTGAGAGAGGTTCCRAGAACTTGCTTTAAGTAGCTCAGCTGCTAAGAGGCCATCCTGAGATGCAAAGCCAAGGGTCAAATGCTCCCAAAACATATCTTTCTTCTAGAGTCTTCTAATCCTGCTCCACAGATGTATGGTCGTTGTCAACATATTAAGTGCCCTCTGCTGTTTCCCAGCTCCTGGATTTAGTAAATTTTGCTCATAGAGGAATGCTTATAATCTCTACGTTCTGACGATGTGTTATTATGTAGCCTTACAGAAAAGCCAGCTAAACAGTTAAAAACAAAGCAAGCTGGAGGAGGAAACTCAGTGAGTAAGATACTTGCTGCTGTGTAAGCAGAATATCCCTAAATGTGAAAGTTCCAGAGCCCATGTAAAACTTTGGTGTCATTGCACATAGTGGCATTTCCAGTGTTGCTATGGCAAGATGGGAGGTAGAGACTAGGGAATGCTTACAGGCGTGCCAGGAACAATAAATGGACCCTGCCTGAAGCAAGGCAGGAGGTAAGGGCAAACATCCAAGACTGTCCTCTGACCTCCATATGTGTGCTGTGACATGTAACTGACCACACTCATACACACAGACACAGACAGACTGAGACAATACATACATATATTTTTAAAAGACATCAAACAGGATTGGGAGAGGGTTGTGGCAAGTGATGGGTGATTAATACTGGCCTCTCCCTCACTTTTCTGGCTCCTCTGGCGGCTGGATAGGGAATGAAGAAGTCTTTCTCTTGAAGACTCCATCACTGACTTTCTAGGTGACCTGGGCAAATCATTTAATGTCACACACTTCCCTTGCTTTATCGGTAAGATGAGGCCGAAATAATACTCAGCTGCCCCACACGGGGACAAAGATTCATATAAAAGTCAGCCTCCTAAGATGAAGCGACACAGACAGGAACATGGGGGTTTTTATTACTACAGGCAGAAGTTCGTGGAGGGAAATGAAAAAGGGGAGGGCCTCTAAATTTTCTGTGACARGATTCAGCTGCCCTCGACCATCACTGCCAGGCAAAATTTCGTACTTTATCCACTTCCCCCTAAAAGAGAATAATCGGAGGGCTCCACCTGCAGTGTCGCCTTCATCCAGGCTCTGTGTTTGCTTCCAAGTGTGCTCATGGAGGGATAGAAATGGATAACAATTACAACATCAATGGTGCTGAAGACTAATGCTTTTGTTTGAGAACAGATATGCAGCTTAGAAGTGCTCTTATGAATGTTGTTAATTTGAGCTCATTGCAAACCATCCATGGTTGATCATTGCCTCCAGTGGATCCCAAATGGGAAACTGAGGCTCGGGAGGCTGTGAAGTTGACCTAACGGCAGTGAGGAGACTCACATCCAGTTCTGACTCTTCCTCCAGCAACCATTCTTCTCATGAGGCCAGCTCACGCTGATGAGGTGAATCACTTGTTAAACACATTAGCCCCCAAACAGTCCCCGTTGTAAAATAGTCACCTTGAGAACAGATCCTTTCCCATGTACTGCGATTACTCAGTCGGAGTTTTATTTCCAAAGACTACAAGATTTTTTCATAAAATCCCAGGACATCGTATGCCAGAACGTTCACTCAGCTTTCCCTCCCCGTCACTGGTTTTGGAACTGGGAATCATGTTCTTGGTAATTTTTTCCAGCAATGAAGTTAACAGAATTCACTGTCAGAGCCTCCGCTCCCTTTTCATTACTTTTGGATGCAAAGGAAGCATTTGAACAGGGGTGAAAGAAGAGGCCGGCCAAGCAGGCAGATGGGATGAAATTCAGGAACCTTGGAATAGCTCAGCTCTCTGCAGTCCGTGCATTCTAAGCCATATGTACGGGCCATGCAAATCACGAGAAGAAATCAACAACTCCATCCATTTTTGCATGGGTCTGTCTCTCTATCCAGATGATCTGATACTTGCAGGATAATTGGTGTCTGTAACTTGTACCAATTCTGCTTTCCTGTAGCATGCTTAGTTTTTATTTGGTTAGGTAGTCAGAGGCTTCCCAGGAAGTTGTGGGATGCAATCCCAGGATGTAAATTCATGTTAATTTGGATAGGTATCGTTTTTGCCCAAGTCTAAGATTCCTTTAGAATYTTCACATACACTGACTCCTCTATATAAACCACTATCTTACTACTCCAAGCTCACAAAGCCAATACTTGATCACTCAACACCATATAATACACAGTGGTTAATTAGGCCCTAGAAAAAGTCTGTCTTGACCCCTGAATCAAAGAAGAAAAATCTCTTGCCAAACTTGCAGAAAGTATACTTACTGCATTCTCCTCTTCGTCCTTCCATCCAATGAACTTTCCATTTCCCAAACATTAACTTTCCATTTCCCAAACCTGGTCCAGACTTGTGGGTAGAGTGCTCTAAACACTCCGCTCTGGACCCCACAGAGAGAAGGTGCCCATGCATCACACAGTATTCTGCTGTCACTGTGTTAAAATTGCTTTTAACTAAAACTGTTTTGTGGTCATTAATGTGTGTATGTTGTTTGCATGCTCACCTATGCATCATATCACGCATGCATATGAAAATAAAAAGATATATTTGTGAAGTTAGGTCTTGCCTTCCACCTTCAAGTAGATCCTAGGAATTGAACACATGTTGTCTTACCCACTAAGCTATCTCATCTACATGAAATGTTTGTACAAAGTCGTGGGACGGCTGAGGAGAGGTGCAGGCAGTGATGGGGACTGAACCCAGCACCTCACGAATGTAAAGCTAGGGTTCTACCAGTGAACTATGTGCACAACATTTATTATTATTATCATTATCATTGTCATTGTCATTGTTGTTATTATTATTATTATTATTAGTAGTAGTAGTAGTAGTAGTAGTAGTAGTAGTAGTAGTATTTTGTAAAGGACCATGAGTTTACATCTTTACTGGGCCCTGAAAATCATAAAACTGCTCCATACCCCAAGAATGCAAGCTGCATGAATGCTGGGATACGTGTATGTCTTGCTCACAGATAGTTCCTACAAAGGTGTTTATAAACATTCCATAAATGAATGAAGCCTGAGATGCTTGACTGACTGATGAGAATCACCTGTTTCTAAGCCAATCCATGGAACACAGAATGCCTYTTGATTTCTGTTGGCCATACCCTGAACTCTGAGTTCAATATCCCAAAGGCGAGTTAGAGGTCTAGGTAATTGTTTAAGGAAGAGGAGCTTGCAAAAATAATAAAATAAAATAAAATAAAATAAAATAAACCTCCCCTCAAAACCCCCAAACCTCCTAACAAACAAACAAAACAAACATCAAAAACAACCAGAAGAAAGAAGGGACCCAAGAGGGATAAGGCCAAGTCCCNAAATCATAAAACTGCTCCATACCCCAAGAATGCAAGCTGCATGAATGCTGGGATACGTGTATGTCTTGCTCACAGATAGTTCCTACAAAGGTGTTTATAAACATTCCATAAATGAATGAAGCCTGAGATGCTTGACTGACTGATGAGAATCACCTGTTTCTAAGCCAATCCATGGAACACAGAATGCCTTTTGATTTCTGTTGGCCATACCCTGAACTCTGAGTTCAATATCCCAAAGGCGAGTTAGAGGTCTAGGTAATTGTTTAAGGAAGAGGAGCTTGCAAAAATAATAAAATAAAATAAAATAAAATAAAATAAACCTCCCCTCAAAACCCCCAAACCTCCTAACAAACAAACAAAACAAACATCAAAAACAACCAGAAGAAAGAAGGGACCCAAGAGGGATAAGGCCAAGTCCCSGGAAAGGCATGCCCATGGCCACTGAGAGACAAGGCATGCATGATCTGAGTGGAGAGCAGCTCCACTCCTGCCTCCTGCCTCCTGCCTCTTGATCCACCAGAGAGAATTGTTCATAATATGAGCCAGGCTGCTGAGGGAGGTTTTGATTTGCAATCTACTGTTCCATATCCCTTGGGTCTTGTACAAGAGCAGCCCAGCTGTGGACCCAGACAAGTCCCAGGCCTGTCAATGGATTTCCCCAGCTGCTAATCCTAGCTTTTGAGCTTCAACAATGGAGMCRAGGGTGTGGCAGCCACACTCTGGAATTATTCATGCTTTGTCCTGGGAGGAGAAGAGAAAGAGAGAAGCCAGGGCCTGAGAAGCATCAATTCCACCAAGAGATTCTTTGTGATATTGGAGGCTAATTAGAAATGGAGAAGTGCTTGCTGAAATTGTTCACACAGAGGGGCCTGAGAAGACTGCTCAGTTGGTAAAAAGCATTTGCTGCACAGACTGCAAAGAACTGAGTTCCAATCCCTGTGGCCCATGAAAAGCCAAACATGGCTGGGCATATCTGTAATGCTACTCTTTGGGTAGAAGGAAACAAGAGGGTCCTGGAAGATCATTGGCCACACAACAGCAACTTCAGGTTCAGTGGCAGACATGTCTCAAAGAAAAAGGCAAAAAGTGATAGGACACCAATCTCCCTTCTCTGGCTTCCATAGTCGCACATACCCATACACTCATGCATGAACACATGTATGCCACACTTACATGTACATATACATACATACATACATACATACATACATACACACACACACACACACACACAAGAAGAGCTTTCACACCAAGGGCATAAGACTGAAAGCAAGAGTTCAGCAGAAGGATTTATGGTTTTGGAGTATTTTTCATTGATAATATTGATCACAGATTTAATTGTCCTGTCAATACACCCTCATTAATATTCTCTTTAGGGGCTTCATGGTAATAAGCATATTCCTTTGCATAAATCTGTTTATGATTAATTCTAAAGAAAGAGAGGTTCTGAGAAACAATGCATTTGGGGACAAGGCTATTCCCTCGGGCTTCTACTTATCAGGCGCACTATTTATTAAAATGATAACTTGTGGGCAGAAAACCAAGCTGAGGTCTTTGGGGAGAATGGACAACTTGGGTCATGAGGAAAGAGAAACAAGGAATGTTAAGCCAGCAAATAGTATTTCTTGAGACCACATGGAGGAAAAAAAAAAGCACAAAATGGAAAGGGGGGAGGGTGTCTGTACCATGTCCAAATTTCAGTCATTGCCAAAGTTTGCAAAATATCTTTTCATTTAGAAGTGCTATGATTTAATGCAAAGGAGGACATTTTGTTGGAACGCCCAGCGTAACAAACACTTTTCTCTCCACTTAACAGTGTTCCCCTGGCTTCATCTCGTGGAGAAAATAATAATTTGGATGTTTTGAATTATAGCAGTAATACTAAAGGCACTCTGGGCCCACCCAAATTCCCAGCACTGAACACGGCATTGGAGCACTGGAGAATGAAGCGATGTTGTATGATAGAGCAAGCAATGGTTGGTTTGGGGACACGGTTCATAGTCGACTGTGGGCAAAGCTCTCTGCAGCCTTGCATTCTGAGCCCAGAGAACTTTTTTCTTTTTTCAGGGCTGGGGCAAGAGAAGGCTCTCGTATCTGACAGGAGTCCTGGGGCTCTGGATTATGAACAAGTTCTGAAAAGAAGAGCGTGAGCCTACGCATCTGGAG
>BDUI01005024.1:42204-55963 GCA_002335545.1 Apodemus speciosus
CATGTGTGTGTGCCTGTACATGAGTGTGCATGCATATATTTGAATCTCCCTCTCTCTGTGATAACCCTGAGGGAAGCCACTTGCTGTAAGGCCATTCTGACCACTCTGCTTACTTAATATTACCTGCCTGTCTTAAAAAGTATTGGATGAGACTCCTTAAACAGAATTTGTATCAATTAGTACTCATATTCACCTGTATGACTTTCTATATCAGAACTACCCTTCTTGAGGAAAGACCAGCATTCAGAAGAACATGTACACAGGCAGGGGAAGATGCTCTTCCATCTTATGTGGTCCTTCCTGCTGGGCAAGGGCAAGTCTTTTGCTGTCCTAAGTTTTTGGTGTAGAGGGCCATCGCAGTAGAGTGACCTCATCAAGGAAGGATCCTGATCCTGTGCCCAGTGGCCCCTGTAAGATGCATGGCAATCCTCTTTGCAGTTTGACTATGACTGAACAGATAGATCTGAGCATCACACCATTAAGTCTGGGTAAAGTCGGTTCTCATCGAAGCTACTTTCTATGTCCTCTACTAAACATATATCCTGCAAAGAAGCACATTTGCAAGTGGCGCTGTGGACCTTGTAGAATTCATGGACCTGGGCTGCCCTCCATTGTCATTGTCCCTGAATTTGGGATTTGCTGTTTACAAGTTTATACTGTACGATTTCTTTTCTTGACTTTTCTTCTCTTTCTCGGTTTTTTTCCCTCTCTTCTTCTTTGTTATCAAGCTCTCTTTAGCATCTCAATATGGTATAGCCAAGTGTGAGAATTCTTATTTGTTAATTGATAACTGGTTTAGTACAAAATGCAGGAGCACCAGGAAGTCAAGTTTCATGTCTGCACRGCCTCGGCTTGAACTGTAATGACGCTGGGTAAATACTTAAATAGAAATAGATGAAAAACATGAAGGCCTGGTGGCATATTGTAACGAGGAAGGCACACATCTGGTGGCATGTGGAGTACTTCCTTTTCTCGCTGGGAAGTCTTAAGCACAAGAACTAAAAGCTTGCATCCATCCTCACATAACCTCACRGAACTGAACATTTATGAGCTCTCCTTTGCCCCTAACAGCATCAAAATTCAGTATAAAAACCCACCTAAGTCTGTTGCTACATCAGAGATTCAGTGATAGCCAGGGGACAGAGAGAAATCCTGTCTACCTAAGTATTCCCTCTCCAAGAAAAAAAATAGAAGAATGAGTCTGAGAGTAACATATCCCTTTGAAGAAAAAGAATAATATTCTCTCTGTGTGTCCTCTCACTTCAAATTGTGCTCTTATGACGTGTGTCCCTTCAGAAACGATTAGAGTTCTTTGCTTCCATTCCAGGAGTTTACATAAAGTCTGGCTATAGTCAGAAGTGACCTTACTTGACCTCAGGCTCCATTGACAGATACTTGCTTAGGTTTGATTGTTGTCTGGGGATTGAGAGTGGCATAACAATATTACTGAAAACAATAGCCAGTTCGTTTATATAGTCTTTCTTCCTGTGATTTCAAAGCAAATTTTCAAGCCTAATACAAATGACATTAAGAGGAACCAGCCCAAGACTTGGCAACTGCAGCTTACAGGATACCTCATTCCACTCAGCAAGCGTACACTGTGTGCGAGCGGAGGCTGACTGCACTGAAGGACTCTCTCCCCACAGCTCTCTCATCTGCGCTTGTCCTGCCGCTACCAGCTTCCATACTGATGGTTTTCTTCCTAGCCAAGTTTTAAGAAGTCATTTCACATGAAACTCACCCTCTTTAGTCCAGTGTTTCCGGCTTTCTCTTTAACAGAGGTCTCACTGAGTCATCTGGGTTTTAGCTCAATGAAGCCATCATCTTTTTTGGGAGAAGGGGGGGGGGGTCCTTCTTTTTCTTTGTAGTTTTTTATTTAGAGTTTTCCAAAAACAAGTAGTCAGTCAGTACACTCACTGAAGACTGGAGGAGTCTAGGGGGGGGGAGATTAAATGTTCACAAAGCTCTTTCTATCATATAGCAATGAGCCCGAAACTGGGAGATTCATGTTTGGTAGCATTGAAGTTCAATCTTAGTGGAAACTTCCGGAACCACCTCCTGCCCGGTACAATTACCTCACTTCCCTAGAATGTCTGCTCGTTTTCTTTTCCCAGCATCCTTCTATATGAACACCTCCCAGCCAAGTCAATTAAAAAAAAACTCATTTCCCATCTTTGAATGACTCCTGAGAACCGTCCACTGCTAATGTTAAACACAGGAGAACAGCAAATACTTGAAGGCTTCAGACTGGGAACGGAGGAAGTGAGGGGATAAGGGTTATCCATTAAGAGTGGGTTTAGAAACGGGAGTGTCATGGCTACTTTGAGATGAAACTCATTTACCCAAACCAAGACAAAAATCTGCTAAATACATCTAGGAGGAGATATGCAAGGCATAGGCGGCTCCAGAGAACAATAATGGGGTCTTTGTGGGTGTTGTGCCTTTTCCAAGAGTTGAAGGAGACATAAAGGTGTGACACATATAACTCAAACACTTGAAGAATCTGTTGCCTTTGGATCCATGTGACCCTTCAGCAGAGCCTGGAGTTCTTGTCCACAGATGTGTGCCACAAGGGGCGTGCACTTCCGCCCCACTCAGAACAAATGGCATGCTCAGTACTTCCCTCTGCGACTGACTTACAAAGACATCCCCCCACTCCTGTGWCTGCCTTTCTGTCTCTGACTCTCTCCTGGTCCACACATCATCAGGTAATTTACCATTTGGGAGAAGGTAACAAGTTTTCAGAAATTCTCCAAAATTTTAACCAGTTACATTTTTAAGAAAGAAAAAGACATCAATGTCCAATTCCTCATGAGATCTAAATAATTTCTCCCTTTCACTACCAAAGATTTATTTTTAAACAAGTTGCATAAAGGAGAGTAGTAAGAATCATTACAAAACCATCATTTTGTTAGATGCCAAAAATTCTTCTCAAATCCCCCACCTTCATAATGGTACAACCTATGTAAAGGCAGCGGTCAAAAACACTGCAGAGGGGAAGGCAGGGCTGCTCTCTTAATTATCTCCTGGCATTTCCTTAAAAGGCTTAAATAAACCCACTGGTGTTGAATTTGCCTGGTCTTTCCCAAAATCATTGCCACAGGTTTTTAAACTGAGCAACACAATTTCTGTTCCCAGTTCACTAATGTCTCTCTCCCAGTCATCCAAACTCAACAAGGAGTGTGGCTCCGAACAAAGCCTTTTACCATGGATTGGATTTCATCTAAAAGCATGTAATTCCACATAGCCAGAAGCGGTTTCTAATCTTTATATATAGGAACTAACAAGAAAAAAAATCAAAGCCACAGGATTAAGTAAGAAAAAAAAAACTGTGAATGAAGAACAGCAAGTCATTGCTCAGCTGACGTGAGCAAAGAAAGCCCTGTGATGTTTCCCAAGCTAATCACTGCTGCCGGTGGCAAGCATCGGAGAATATGTCTAGCAGGTCTCCTAGGTCATTATTTACTGAAATGCTACACTGAGTGGTTATTTCTTTTTAAATACTAATAACCTAGAAATCTGGCCCCATTTGSAAGAGGGTCAGCACAGAGGCGTCTGATTAGTGTCAAAAATGACTGCCTCTCTTTGGTAAAGGAATTCCCTAAAGGAAACATAATTCACAATGACAAATGTTGGCATTTTTAGAATTACAAACATTACCTACAACTTGAATTCGGGTTATGAACCCACTGGATAATGTTCGGGGCTTGTTTGGTAGCTGGTCATGAGTCCCAGTTTTAAAAAAGAAAKCCAACTACTTGTGAAAAATATAAAGAACAATATAATGGCGAGCCTTTGGTGCTCAGAATGGGAAGAAGCCTATGGAAGTGTCTGGGCCACGGGCTGAAGTTGGATGTGTCACTGGCTGTATTTTCTGAGCTGGGTCTTTCAACTACACTTTCTCAAATTTAGTAAAAATCTTTTAATAAAGGAGGAAATGTTGGCTAGGAATAAACAGAGGGCTTTTTTATTCCCCCTCCCCCAATTCTAATAACTTATTTATCAAGCATATGGATTGAGTATCTTTGCTGCTTTTAGTTTGGAAAGCATAAAGGCACTGGTGTCACTTTGAATGATAAACTGGTCATTAGTGTAGTCCCGGGGCTCTGTCTGGCATGCCCATGAACATTCTTTTACCTAAAGATACACAATAACAAAGTATTTGTTAAAAGCCACTGCGCACATGCTTATGATGAATGCCTGTGTGGAACTTCACTGAAGAGGAAACCCTCTGGAGCGCCTCTCATGAAACTTCAGAGTCATCCGAGTGCCAAGGCACTTTATTTACGACACCCTTAGCTTTAAGGTTAATATACATGGCACTGTATAATATTAGCATCTACCACATGAGCATGTTCCTCCAACCACCGGTCCCCAACCTTCCCAACGCTGCGACCCCTTAACACAGCTTACTCATGTTGTGGTGACCCCCCCCCCACACACACACCATAAAATTATTTTTGTTGCTACTTCACAACTGTGACTTTGCTACTGTTATAAATCATAATATAATTATGTGTGTTTTCCAATGGCCTTTGGGGGGTCACGACCCACAGGTTGAGAACCAGTGCTCCAGCCAGTGACTGTTTTATATGCACTTGGAGACAATTCACTATATATAATACTCTTTTTTTCTTCTTAAAGAAAAAAGCTTTAAATAATCAGAAAATATGAAACATTATTTGCAAAGAAAACATTTAGAACTTCTGGCTGTTCTCTGGGGTTAGTTTGTTTATTTGCCTAAGTATTATTTAGGCTAAAAGACACCTGTGTGGGTTTTGGTTCACTTTGCTAATGACTTTCACGTTTACTATACAGCTGCAAAAAACAAACAAACAAACAAACAAAATTATTTTCAGTATATTTTTAAACCAGAAAATGATTTGGAATCTGAAAGATTATTCTAAATATTTAGTGTCGGAAATGGTAGAGAAAGAGAAATTTAAATATTTCAGCTCAAGACAGTCCTGCAAGTGAAATGAGAAACAGATAGATACTGTGCATCAAACTTGTTCTCATGGGTGCACTTTCTTAATGCCAAAATACCCGTGTGACTTCTCTGTCTCCCACCATGTAATGGGAGACAGTACATTCTGAAGTTACCCCATTAGCCACCATCCTCACCACAGAAGAAGCAAGCTCTTGTCTACTTAGATGTTGGGGGGATACCCATGTCCTTCTAAGTGTCAGACCAAAGCAAAGACCTGTGCTGTGAGCCAGAGCTGATCACAAGATCAAAGCCCCAGGCCACTTACAATGAAATAGAGGGAAGCCCAAAGAACCAGAGAAACAAAGGAGATGATTAAGAGATAAGCATCAGTCTCAGATATGACATCTCATCCTGGCCAGACGCCGAGCAGACCTTCATAAGACGAAACACAAAGGCGGCTGCTCACTTGTCCTTATCTTTGTGCTCCTCCTTTTTTCTTTCTCTTTTAGAATGAGAAGGTTTTGTTTGTTGAATAATGTCTTGATTTCATCTTCCAAAATTCTATGTGCCCTTAAGGTTGTGTGTGTGTGGATGGATACAAGGTTGCTGTAAGGCTGTGTGTGTGTGTGTGTGTGTGTGTGTGTGTGTGTGTGTGTGGATACAAGGTTGCTGTTAGGCTATGGGGGGGGATACAGGCTGTATGGATACAGGCTTTGTGTGGATGAATAAAAGGTTGCCATAGGTTGTGTGTGTGTGTGTGTGTGTGTGTGTGTGTGTGTGTGTGTGGATGGATACAAGGTTGCTGTAAGGCTGTTTGTGGATGGATACAAGGTTGCTGATTTTCATTGCTGTACCTACAGCCAAACCTCATAATCAAGTATAATAGACAACTTCCATGAAAGATTAAAAAGAATCCTGCTCTAAGTAAACTGCCTGTCTATGATTATTTGTCTCTGTAGGACTAATAGGAGTACAGTCCTTATAAAATATTCAGTGTAAATTTACATAAATACAAAAATAAAACTTTACAGAAAATAAAATACAGATAAATGTGCTTTGGAAAACCATTTCAAATTACTCCAAATACTGCATGGTGTAAATTGACTTTATGGATTACTGAAACGGGCCTCTCAACTCCAATGATGGTGTCCATTTGTTAGAAAAGCTCAAGATATAATATTAGGATTACAGTTTTGGTTATTTTACTGCACATAATTAAATATATAGATAATATATTAAAGTACTCTGAATCAGAGTTAAGCAAACAATAAAACATACTTTTATAAAGTCTGAATTTTTTATGCTTTCATGATATAAAACAGCTTTATGAATCAGACTGCCTCAGCTCATGCTCAACTGATACAAGGACTGGGGAGTTCACTCAGCTGGTAAGGGCTGGGGGAAGGGAAGGAGACTGAAATGGAAGGATGAAACAGAGAAAAGGAGAGAGGCAGATGAGGAATGGAATATGAGGAGGGACAGCTAAACCTAAGGGCCATTTGAGGGGTCCTATGAAACCTACTACAATAGAAGCTTCATGTGTGTGTGTGTGTGTGTGTGTGTGTGTGTGTATTTAAGAATATATATTTCATAGATGATAGATAGATAGATAGATAGATAGATAGATAGATAGATAGATAGATAGATAGATGGAAAACTCTAAATGGAATCACCAAATAATGGTCATGTAGAAACAAAGCCCCAAGAAGACATCTCTTGCCTCCAAGTGAGGCCTCCAATACCAGGAATAAGTTAAATCAAACTGAGTTGTTAGCCAAAGGGGTTCTATGGAAACTCCCAAACAACTCAGATGATTGCCAAGGCTATTGATTGCTCTCCATATACTGAGGATACGGCTCTAATTGTGAAGACATTTTTATATCTCCCTAAACAGGGAGACACTGAGCTTGTGCCTAACTTAAAAATTTACCCCTGCTGACTAGTATTCAGGGTACTAGAAGGTACTTTTCATGCTACTAAAGAAGAAAACATTATTAACCCAGCCAGGAACTCTTTGATCTACAGTGGTGYCCTGACTGCACAATACACTGGTACAGTAGTGGCCCAGATGCCACGGGAGTAGCCAACCACTATCTGCTTTGATTCAAAGCCCAGTCCAAAGGATGGAGCCCATGCCTGACACTGCTCAAGTGGCAAAGAACCTGAGACTAGATTAACCATGGACCTAGGAGAAAACCAAATCAAAGGCTTAAAGGTTAACATCCACATATAAAAGCATACATCCCATATTTGTCTTTTGGGGTCTAGGTTAACTTTTTCAGGATGTTTTATTTTCCTAGTTCCATTCATTTACCTGTGATTGTGGTTTAGTTTTCTTTTCAACATCTGAGTAATATCCCATTGTATAAATCTACCACATTTTCATTATCCATTTATCTGTTGATGGACATCTAGGTTGTTTCGAATGTGTGGCTATTATGAATAGAGCAGCAGTAAGCATGCTTGAACAAATGTCTCTGTGTAGGATGAAACATTATTTGGGTTTATGCCAAAGAGTGGTATAGCTGGATCTTGAGGAAGATCTATCATTCTGCTAGAGGAATGTAGCTGTAAAATAACTCCTATGACATTCTGCTATAACCATAGATTAGGTCTCAGCCAGCCTTCATCAGAGACGCTTCCTCCTCTTGTAAATGGGAACAAACACAGAAATATTCAGATAGACAAACTGCAAAGAATCTTCAACGGGACACTCAGTCCTAAATGAGATGTCTTCATTAAAACCTGCCCCTAAGGGCTTAGTGAACTACTTAGAAGAAGAGAAGAAAGATTAAGAGCCAGTGAGGATGGATAACACCACCAAAGAAACAGTGCCTTCCAGACACAACAGGACTAAACCCACAGAGCCTGCATGAGTCCTAGCCAGATGAGTCTCAGAACTGAGGGGAACCTAACAAGCTATCTTCAATTGTCAGGACCTTCACAAAGAAAAAAATAGTTTTCTTCAATGGAGACTCACAGGTACACAAACCACACTTAAGGGCAGGCCCTATGCCCAGCAGTAAACAGCCAGCACAAAATGAACTCAGTGGTATTTTTGAAGATATTTTGTCTGTGGATGCTTTGGGAATTTTTTTTAACCTATGAGTCTTTTGATTACATACTATGATTTCCAGTTTGTGGGATCTTTTATGGTGTGTGTGTGTGTGTGTGTGTGTGTGTGTGTGTGTGTGTTTCATGCTTTTTCTTTGGGCTTTTTTCCTGTTTGTTTTGTTTAATTCTGGTTTGACTGTTTTTATTTGCCTGTTTGTTTTCTTTTTTTTTTTCTTTTTCTCTTTTTCCTGTTTGTTTTCTAAAGAGGGAGGAAGAAGGCTTGGCATTTGTGGGTGGGCAGATGGGGAGGCTCTGGGAGAATCTGAGGGAAGTTACCCTGGTTTGGTTTTTGTTAAGTAGGCACAACTTCATTGCTCATGCAGGCTTGGAGCCCATGTCACTCTGGATTTAACATGGGCCGTTTCCATTTAGATTTATGATATTTAAATGAGAAGGAGAGTGATAGTAGAGACTGTCATGAAAACAAAGAGCTGCATGTTAAGTTTATACCTAAAAGGTTAGTGTGACTCCTTGCAAGGCTATTTTATATGGAATTAGAAGGCAACCCACACTCTCAGGAAGCCCCTAGGCATGCTAAGATAACCTCTTTAAAAGCCTTACCAAGTAAAACACGCATATACACAAAGTTGCCAAAAAAAAAAAAAAAAAAAAACTTACAAAACCCAAATAGAGTTCAAACACTTCATTTGATTAAAAGTTTTTTTTTTTTTTCAGAAAAAAAAAAACTGGAATGTTTCCTTTGATTTTTCTCTTTGGATGCTAGGGCTACGTTATGAAATTGCTTTTTAATTCCCCATACGGTGATTATATAATCATGCCTTTACCAGCTGTGAACATAGTCTCTCTCCTGATAACATTTTATTTTTAAAGGAAATTGTCTTTGAAGAAAATATTTTGATATTATGCAGCAACATAAGAAACAACAACAACAAAAAGCCAAAACAAAGATCATAAAAAAAAAAAACGAGTAAGTTTAGTCAGTCTGTGGGGAAAAGGAGGAATAATTGCTGCCTAAGATAAAACAAAATCAGTCACACATGTAGGGGAAACGATTGGCTCGTTCCACATAAACAGAACGGACTGGCAGCCCCTCTCTTCTACGCTCCAACCAAAGGGTGTTCGGATATCTTTGGGACACAATCAAGTGTCGGGACTCTCAAGTCCTCTCTTGCAGGTCCCACTGGTCTACTAGATCTTCACACTACCTAGAACCTTCACTCATAGGTATATAAACTACAAAGGTACCTGTACCTAGGAAGGCTGAGTGAAAAGCAGCCCAAGGCAGCTCCAAACAGTCAATGTGGAGAAGGAAAGGAAACTTCCCTTTTCTGTTCCTCCTCAATCTCTCCAGGACCCCTGAGTAGGGAACATGCAGAGGAAAAGACAGCTAGAGGATAGGCCTCTGACATCAAGGGGCACCGAGAAAAGCACTTCTTACCAAGGTTATAAATCATTAGGGACAAGGCAATTCCACATGGGTATGGCTGCCTTGAGAACACTGCTGCTTCTGACTCTAAAATGCCATTAGTATGACCCCCACACCCTTTGCACCCCAACTCTACCCCACATTGTGGCAAAGCTGCACCCAGACATTGCTAAGTTCCCCCCTCAACAAGGAACAGGGACAGGCAACCCAGCTGAGAAGGTCTGCCACCAGTGTGTCAGAGCTCATGAGAGGCCATGTCCTGGCTCGGCTCCAGACATTGTCCCAGGCTCATTCCCCGAGTGTAAAGCATTTACTTTGTTCCAAGTTCTAGACCGGACACTGGGGATTCTGAGCTAAGGAAGACTACATCCTTGCCCAAAGAGAAACTACAATGTCTACGGGGAGCTAGAAGTGTGCACAAATGTAAACAGGCCATGATATAAATGGGGTTGGAACTATATAGCTTCAAACCCAAATAGGTCATTCCCATAGTGCTCCACAAGCCCCACAGAACTCCCTGGCATTTTACCCACGTCTACCTAGTCTCTGGCTCTTGTATTTCCTCTTCTCCCTTTCCAATATAAACCCCCTTAGTACACAGTCCCTTGCACATGTTCCCATTGATGTGACTCAGAAAGCTGAGTCTATGACTTTTAAATTGCAGCAACACAAAACAAAACAAACGCAAACAAAAAACCTTCTACCTATACTAACTATCCTTTGGTTCTTCTCAACGGTTCAGGACTAATAAATATTCATTAAGAAACATTTTTAGGAGATTTAAAGCATACAAACAAGGGATGGAGAGATGGCTCTGTGGTTAAGAGCATCTGCTGCCATTGTGAAGGACCTGGGTTCAGTTCCCACTCACATGGTGGTTCACAACCACATATAATTCCAACCCCAGGGGTTCCAATGCCCTCTGCTGACTTCCATGGGCAGCAAGCATGAATGTGGCACACAGACACACATACAGGCCGACACATGCATAAAGTAGAAACAAACCTCTTTTAAAAATCATTTGAAGACACATCCTGTTTTATGCTGAGAAGTGAATGCACTGGAAAGATGGGAGCCAATCAGGTTTGAACTTGTGCTGCGCAGCCTCAGCCGAGTCTGTCTTATGCGTTGGACTCACATTGTCATCTCAATGAGTAGCGAGTTTTAAAAGCAAGACAGGCTTTTCAGAATCCTTGTAAGGTTAAACTTTTCTGAAAGGGCTTTTCATCAAAGGGCTTAAAGATGAGCAAAGCGTCTTCTACACACTTGAACCAAAGAGTTCCTCCACCCCTTTTCTTTGCAGCTATCAATAGTTTAAGACAGAAAAGGCGTATGGGGAAATCTAGAACGCCGTTCGCACTCAGCAGCTAWGCCCAGCTCAATTACTCCCGTCYGCCTCGGCAGAGGCTAAGCACGAACAGGTGCGAGGAGACTTTTAAGAAYGTCATCACCTTGYGGTTTAATGTTCATGTCAGTTCTCTGTTCCCCTACAATGTGGCAATTTTCCCTTTCCTGCTCTTACAGTGGTCTTGTCCTCTCCTCTCCATGTCCCTCCTCCTGGTCCCTAACTTATCCCCAAAACAGAGTGCTCACTTCCCCCTYTCCTTTCAGAATGCCACACTCCACCTGAGTCATTTGYTTCCCCCAGGCCCACAGAAAGGTGGCAGCTGCGTGATCCATGCAGACCCCTCTGTCACAGCATTGATRAGGAACTGTGGCCTTCTCTCTTCCCTGTTTCTCAAGAGAGAAACAGGTGCTAGACTGAGACAGCAAAGGGCAGGAGCAGGCACTTATGGTGCATCTCGACTGCTGCAGCTGCGTGAGACTATGTTGTATCTGACACCCATGCCTGTGGATAACACTCTACCCTCTTGGCTTCTTCAGGATTGAAGTTCAGCATATGATAGGTAGAATTTGACTTTCTTGCAAACCTGATAAAAAACAAACCCTCTCCTAAAACGTAATCAGCCATTTCCAAATTATGCCAACTACCTGTTTACACACATACACCTTTCCTTGGATTTTTAAAAATTTTTTATTTTTTGTATATGCATTTTTAAGTTGGGTATTTTCTTTATCCCTTTCTTTCCTCTTTGTCTTTCAACTTCCCCTCTTCCAATTCCCCAGTCTTTCCTCAATAATAGTGGAGAATCCCTGAAGGGAGACCATTCTAAAATGCTAGTGAATCTAAGATCACCACTGCTTAAGCCCAGGTTGATTTCTCAAAAGACAGAATTTTGTTGCATTCATGTTGGAGAATGAAATCCAAGAGTTTCCCATTGCAAGCAGCTCTGTGCAGCTGGAATCTTCTAATTTAACCTGTAAAAAACTAGCNAGGAACTGTGGCCTTCTCTCTTCCCTGTTTCTCAAGAGAGAAACAGGTGCTAGACTGAGACAGCAAAGGGCAGGAGCAGGCACTTATGGTGCATCTCGACTGCTGCAGCTGCGTGAGACTATGTTGTATCTGACACCCATGCCTGTGGATAACACTCTACCCTCTTGGCTTCTTCAGGATTGAAGTTCAGCATATGATAGGTAGAATTTGACTTTCTTGCAAACCTGATAAAAAACAAACCCTCTCCTAAAAACGTAATCAGCCATTTCCAAATTATGCCAACTACCTGTTTACACACATACACCTTTCCTTGGATTTTTAAAAATTTTTTATTTTTTGTATATGCATTTTTAAGTTGGGTATTTTCTTTATCCCTTTCTTTCCTCTTTGTCTTTCAACTTCCCCTCTTCCAATTCCCCAGTCTTTCCTCAATAATAGTGGAGAATCCCTGAAGGGAGACCATTCTAAAATGCTAGTGAATCTAAGATCACCACTGCTTAAGCCCAGGTTGATTTCTCAAAAGACAGAATTTTGTTGCATTCATGTTGGAGAATGAAATCCAAGAGTTTCCCATTGCAAGCAGCTCTGTGCAGCTGGAATCTTCTAATTTAACCTGTAAAAAACTAGCMGAATGTCTTCCCGCCAAGTGGCACAGGTCCTCCGACCTTGCCTCAGGGGTCACAAAGGGAGACAGAAGCAGAAGGCAGGGGAACCCGAAACTTAGGTAGCCAGACCCTTACTCCCTGTGAAGTGAATGTCACCCACACACTGAAGGAACGGGAGAGAGTGGAACAGAGGCGGGCACAGAGCCAAAGGGAGATGGCGGAGGGAGACACGGAAAGCAGAACAGGAAGAAGTGGGAAAAGCAATTGTCTCTTCTCCCTCAGATGAGGAAAGCAAGCCTTAACTCTGGATGAGTTAAGAAACTTGCTCAAGATGCAAGCCAGCTGAACCTAGCTGGACCGCGCCCAGAGCATGCTCCCTGCCCATCTCATGGATAGGGTCAAGTCCTCACCTTACACACTCAGGCAAGTACTCTACCCTAAGCCACATCCAAGCTGCTGAACAAGTTATTTCTGCAAGGAGTGAAAGAAGAGAACAAAATCTAGAGATTGTCAGCCTAGGCTTTAAGGAAAAGCTTAAATTTCCTTAGGAGTAGAGAAATAAAATTTGGGCAGTAAAATCAATTTGAAGATCCCCTAGTCTAGCTGGACTAGTTTCAGAAGCTAAAAAATGAGGATACTAAAGTGCAAGTAAAGTCTGTACAGTTGGGAAAAGAGGGACCCTCTTTCTCCCCAAACCCTTCAAAGGAACAGGCCTCTAATCGTCAGGCTGAGGCTGTAAGAACCCTGTGGATTGCTTTGGGTTGGGGGGGGCAGTAAGGGAGAACAGTTGGGAGTGGCTCTTCCCACCATTACCTACTGGAACTTAATACCAAGTTTAAGGTGCCAGGAGTGTGTCCCCTCTCTCCTTCTTGGGCAGGGTGTCTGGCAGAGGCTGGCTCCCTTACTGGATGTCTGAGGGTTCGTTCAGTGACAGTGAGGCTGGCTCAGATTGCTGGTGTTGGACCAAGCTGGCTACAGGGAATTCCACACAAGGGCTCCTAGCATTCCTCAGTCTTGGACGAGACCAGCGCTCCACAAGCCTGTGGCTGGCTTTGTTATGTCTTATCTCCTAATCTGCAGTTGGAGGTTTTCCTTCCTTTTGCAGGTGCTCCCATTTCCCTCATTATTGTTTATTAGAAAATCTCGCGGCCTTCCAAAGTCATTCTTATGCTAAGGAAGGTCCAGTGTGATAACATATTTGTGTTGGCCCAGAGTGAGGACAGGGCAAATACCAAAAGTCACATAATCATGACTCTAACTGAAAGTGGTGCTTCATGCATAAACAAAAGTCCCCTCCCACCACAGAGCCGGGATCAGGAAAGTCACAGACACACACAGAGAGAAGGCACAAGGTCGCTGCTGCAGCTGCTGGCGCAACAAATCCAGTC
>BDUI01005025.1:34218-57844 GCA_002335545.1 Apodemus speciosus
ACCTATCAATCGCTGTCTGACAAGAAGGAAAAAGTGGACCCAGGTTCTGGAAAGGCCCAATGCAGCAGTGTAGGAGAATACCAAAACAGGAAAGTGAGAAGGGGTGAATAGGGGAAGGGGGGAGGGGAAGGGGAAGGGAAAAAGACATATGGGGCATTGGGGGGCAGGGAAACCAGGAAAAAGGGAAATAAAATGTAAATAAAGAATATATCCAATAAAAAATGACTAGAAAAAATTGAAACAAGAAAAATACATTTTGAAATTATAAACAATACCATTAAGTTAACCCTGAACTAAAGTGCTCTTGTTTAAAATGAAGAAAATATGAAGACACTAAAGAATTAGTGTAAGCATTTTTTAAAAAACCATAAATATAGAGAAATTTTGTTCACATGAATAGAAAGGCTTCCATTTCTGTTGGAATTTGCATATAGAACTGAATCAACACAATCAAAACCTAATCAGCAACTTTGGAAATATCAACAAATAATTTCTAGAGTTTATATAGAAATAAAAAATAACCCACCACAAGCTTTAATAAAAATTCAGAAGACTAATTTATTTTAAAATGTATAATAAAGCTATTGCAAGAAAGATCCTTATACTAGCAAGAATATAGAAAGTGGACGAACATTGCACAGGAGGTAGGGAAACAGAACCACAAATATAGACTTTATTTTTTGTCAAAAGAACAAAGACAGATTTGTAGAGAAACTTGAMAGTGATTTTTAAATAAAATGCTAATGAAACAACTGTATAACCACATAAGAATGAATACTTCACACCCTCAGAAAAGTCAACTAAAGCAGATGATAAACCCAATATAAGCCTGGGTGTAAATCCTGTGTGAAAATGTGATATGAATCATTTGCATTTTGTAGGAGGAAAGGACTTAGAAAAAGCAGAAAGCAAAACTGACAGAAGAAAGATCAACCTGTTTGGTCAAATTTAAGAACTTCTGTTCCCTATAAAACACAGTCAGAACAAGAAACACAAGTCCCACAATATGAGAAAATATTTGCAAGCCACATATTTATACTACAGTATAAATATTTATATATCCACTATATTTATACTGCAGCGACATGTAGAAAACTTTAAAAACACAACTGGAAAACCAACATCGCAAAAGAAATACTCAAACTATCTAAATGGAAATTATGCTTAGGATCTGAAGAGAAAAATAAACAGGAAAGTAGGCTCAATGTTATGATCAAGGAAAAACTAAAATCATTGACTTACACATTCAACAAATATCTGTTGGGATATTATACTTTGCATGTCAGGAATATGTGGTAATCACAAGGTAAGAGACTCCCCTGAGGCTGATGCTGGGAGTACTGCTTCAGTATTTGTGTATCAACAGAATAATAAAAAGAGTTATAAGAAAAATGCACACCATGAGGCACATAGGCCAAAGAACGAATTCAACAGATAAATAAACAAATGCCAAATATTAATGGAAGACAATATATGCCAAGAAAGCAAGGAAGATATGCCAGAGAAATAACTTCATAATATGAAAAGAAAGGTAACCAAGCTGTAAAGAAGTAAGAAATTGTGGATTTGAGAGGATGGGAGATGACTCAAAATCCTGCAGACAATTCTTAAAAGAAAATGCAAGGGGTTCACAGTTATATTTTATGATTTATTATTATTATTATTATTATTATTATTATTATTTCTCTCATATATTACATTCTCACCACATTTTCTCCTTCTGCCACCCCTTCCACTTTCTTCCAACACCTCCCCTCATCCTGAGATTTATAGCTTCTCCATTTTCCTATAGAAATAAACAGGACTCCCAGGGATATTAAACAAACACAGTATTACAAGTTACAATATGACTAAGTACAAGCCCTCATATCAAGACCAGGCAAGGCAAATCAGGAGGAAAATGATCATAAGAGTCAGAGATATCCCCTCACTCTCACTGCTTAGTTGAGCCTTTGGACTGTGATCTTAGGGTATCCTCTACTCTCCTTATTCCTATAATCTTTTGCCCTCTATTCTGTTGGGTTTCTTGAGCACTGTCTTATGTTTGGCTATGGGTCTAGGCACCATATGAGTACAGAATATCACTGGGCATCATTTGATTGATCTTATTTATTTATTTTTAATTTTTTATTCAGTAATATTTCAGTTTGGTTCTATTCTATGTCCCTGGGCTATCCAGTGGCTTGTCAATCAGGAAGTGTTAGGTATGATCTCTTTCTCAAGGAATTGACCTCAAGTTGGACTAGTCATTGGTTGACCACTCTCACAGGTCTGTGTTACCATTACAACAGCACATCTTGCAGGTAGGACAAGCTGTAGGTAGATTCTATGGCTAGTTTAATGTCCCAGTCACACGCCTAGAAGCCTTTCCTGGTCACAGATGTTCAGGCTTCTTATCTCCCATTACTAGGAGTCTTTGCTAAACCCATGCTCATAGATCCAGGGAATTTCCCCTCCACTACTCTTAGAAAGACAATAACTTTTGAAATTTTATTTATTTATTCACTTTACATTCCAAATATTTAGCCTCCACTCTCCTCCAAGTAACCCTCACATACATCTTCCCTCCATTTCCCCTCCTCATGTGAGAAGGGGAAGCACCATCTGGGTATTGTCTGCCCTGGCATATGAAATCAGTGAAGGACTAGGCACATCCCCTCCTACTGAGGCCAGATAAGGCAGCCCAGATAGGGGAATGGGCTCTACAAGCAGGCAGCAGATTCAGGGACAGTCTCTGGTCCAGTTGTTTGGGAATCCACTTGAAGACCAAGCTGTACATCTGCTACGTATGTGCAAGGGACATAGGTCCAGCCCATGCTCATTGTTTGGATGTTCTCTCAGTCTCTGGAAGCCCCCATGGGTGCAGGTTAGTTGATTCTCTTGGTCTTCCTGTAGAGTCCCTATTTTCCTCTGCTTCCTCAACCCTTCCACAAATCTTTCACACGATTCCCCCAGCTCCATCTAATGTTTGGCTCTGGGTCTCTGAATCTATTTCCATTGGTTGCTGGGTGGATTCTCTCCAAGGACAGTTATACTAGAGGCATAAGGATAGTAACTCACCCACAAACCTTCCACCCAAATATGTACTGCTTACAAGATATGATGGACAAAGATAGAGTAGAGACAGAATATGTTCATATTCATTCTTCCTATCAATCTATGATAATTTATCTATTTTTATGTTAATTTTTGTGGAATAAATTCTAAATTGTTAAAGTGATAATCTTTCACTCTGCCTTTTTGTGAACATTTAAGTTTTGTTATATATGACAATTTCTATAAATTTATTTGCAGAAGAATCCAGCAAAGGCTGCTCTAGTTAGAATACATACATGCCCATAGCACAAATTTTTAATCCCTCCATCTGTAATACAGATATGCCCTTAGCAAACACCTATAMTCACAATGAAGGTAAATTTAGCTCATAGTGGAGGCGCTGATGTTTGAAGATGATGTCAAATTGAGAGACAGACAAAGCGATGAATCAGAGAAAGATTTGACAGACTAGGATATGTCCAACTCCCAGAACAGAGAGGAAAAATATGCTACTTATGAGATCAAAGCAGAGAGAAAAAATAAGAGAGGGCAGTTTTACCAGGACAGTGGTACAGAGACAGGTTGAAGAGTAAGAACAAGCTAGACATGGGTGAAGACAAAACAAGCCAGAAGATGAGAAAGTACCTGAAGAGTAGATCATATTGCCTAAGTTAGTATGAAGTCAAACAGCAATTCAATCAAACCTAAAAGAAATCAGTTTGAACCAGTCAACATAGAAAGGAGTTTTGAGTAGACAGGTAAGTTGACTACCCAACAAAAGTTCAAAAAGAACTAGAAGGAATGAGCTTATTTAGCAGTGAGTCTCAGAAGATGAAAATATTCTAGGTCTAGATAAGATTTACAGAGGCTACAACTTTCTAAGAATAGAAGTAGGTTATAAGGCAGAGGCACAAAAACTTGACAACAATTCCTACAGAAGAATAAGTTACATTTATAATTATTGCTTAAAAATACATATAATGTATATTTCTAGAATATATATAAAATTAAATACATATCATTTTTCCTGGCGATTTTAGTCCTTCATTTGAGATAAAGTTTTCATCCTAATATTGTTCTGTAACTTTTTGTTCTGGAAGTTTTGTATCAAAACTTCCTGCTTAAAAATGCCTGAAATGTTCAAGTTTGTTCTCATAATGCCATTTAAGAAAAATGAGTTCTATAACCTCTAATAAAAGAGAAGCTATAAATACTAGAGCACAAAATTTCCCAAATAAGATCATCTAATATTCAAAGTTGAATGTTATTATCTTGCATGGTCTTATAATTTTCATTTTGATGATGTTATAGTTTGTTTTCTTTTCATGTGATTTTAAAAAGCCTTGAACAAAAACAATTTAAGAAGGATGAATTTATGTGGCTTACACTAAAGGTCACAATAGGTGATTAAAGAAATTCAGGATAGGAATTCAAGGATAAACTACAGGGCTAGGCTAGTTTTTTTTTTAATATAAGCCATGTACATACCTAGGGATGGTGCAACCTACAGTAGTATATACTTTTTCACATCAATTAAAAGAGTTTCCTGCAGAAAAGCCTAAGTCTGAGCAAAGAAAATTTTCAACTGATGTCTCCCCTCTTCCCAGGGATTCAATGTTCTGCTAAATTGATAATAAATATAAACTATGACACACCATCTTCTGTAAATTTGATTTACAAATCATTGCTCTTAGACCTTAACATATCGTTTCTTATTTGTTCCCAAGATTTTCATGAGTATAGTAATGTAAAAACAAAGCACAACTTTTTATCATCTCATAATCTTTAAGAATTTCAACACTTTATTTTTTTTTCATTTTTTTATTGGATATATTCTTTATTTACATTTCATTTCCCNTCACAATGAAGGTAAATTTAGCTCATAGTGGAGGCGCTGATGTTTGAAGATGATGTCAAATTGAGAGACAGACAAAGCGATGAATCAGAGAAAGATTTGACAGACTAGGATATGTCCAACTCCCAGAACAGAGAGGAAAAATATGCTACTTATGAGATCAAAGCAGAGAGAAAAAATAAGAGAGGGCAGTTTTACCAGGACAGTGGTACAGAGACAGGTTGAAGAGTAAGAACAAGCTAGACATGGGTGAAGACAAAACAAGCCAGAAGATGAGAAAGTACCTGAAGAGTAGATCATATTGCCTAAGTTAGTATGAAGTCAAACAGCAATTCAATCAAACCTAAAAGAAATCAGTTTGAACCAGTCAACATAGAAAGGAGTTTTGAGTAGACAGGTAAGTTGACTACCCAACAAAAGTTCAAAAAGAACTAGAAGGAATGAGCTTATTTAGCAGTGAGTCTCAGAAGATGAAAATATTCTAGGTCTAGATAAGATTTACAGAGGCTACAACTTTCTAAGAATAGAAGTAGGTTATAAGGCAGAGGCACAAAAACTTGACAACAATTCCTACAGAAGAATAAGTTACATTTATAATTATTGCTTAAAAATACATATAATGTATATTTCTAGAATATATATAAAATTAAATACATATCATTTTTCCTGGCGATTTTAGTCCTTCATTTGAGATAAAGTTTTCATCCTAATATTGTTCTGTAACTTTTTGTTCTGGAAGTTTTGTATCAAAACTTCCTGCTTAAAAATGCCTGAAATGTTCAAGTTTGTTCTCATAATGCCATTTAAGAAAAATGAGTTCTATAACCTCTAATAAAAGAGAAGCTATAAATACTAGAGCACAAAATTTCCCAAATAAGATCATCTAATATTCAAAGTTGAATGTTATTATCTTGCATGGTCTTATAATTTTCATTTTGATGATGTTATAGTTTGTTTTCTTTTCATGTGATTTTAAAAAGCCTTGAACAAAAACAATTTAAGAAGGATGAATTTATGTGGCTTACACTAAAGGTCACAATAGGTGATTAAAGAAATTCAGGATAGGAATTCAAGGATAAACTACAGGGCTAGGCTAGTTTTTTTTTTAATATAAGCCATGTACATACCTAGGGATGGTGCAACCTACAGTAGTATATACTTTTTCACATCAATTAAAAGAGTTTCCTGCAGAAAAGCCTAAGTCTGAGCAAAGAAAATTTTCAACTGATGTCTCCCCTCTTCCCAGGGATTCAATGTTCTGCTAAATTGATAATAAATATAAACTATGACACACCATCTTCTGTAAATTTGATTTACAAATCATTGCTCTTAGACCTTAACATATCGTTTCTTATTTGTTCCCAAGATTTTCATGAGTATAGTAATGTAAAAACAAAGCACAACTTTTTATCATCTCATAATCTTTAAGAATTTCAACACTTTATTTTTTTTTCATTTTTTTATTGGATATATTCTTTATTTACATTTCATTTCCCCTTTTCTGGATTCCCCGCCCCCCAGATGTCCCATATGTCCTTTTCCCTCCCCCGGTTCCCCCATTCACCCCTTTAAAAGTCCAAAATCTCTTTTAAAACCTTACGTCTGTATCTGTGGCTTTCTGTAGATAACGATTGAAGTTAAGTGCATTTATCTATCCCAGAATTAAAAGGTTCAGACATGAAAAAATAATAATCAAAGCAAAACCCCAAATCCAGCCATGTAAATCAAACCCTGCAGCTCAATGTCCAGCATACCACAGATATCATTTATGATCTATTAATGCCAAAGAGCCTGGGAAGCCCAATCTCTTAGGTTCTGCCATCTATAGCACACAGGGATAGTTTTCTAGAGTCAGGAAGGCTCTACCTCAAATCTGTAAATGTATTCGGTGGATATCTCACATTACTGGATTTTCAAATGCTCCGTAGTCTCCACTTCACCATTAGTATTCCTTGGTTTTACTTCAGTGACTACTTGTTCACATCCATGACCACTCAATCTTAAATACTCCAGGCTTTCAAAACCAGGATCTTCTAGCTTTCATCATCTCTAGTGAGAAGTCTGGTTTGATTCTGATAGCTTTTCCTTTGTAAGTTACTTGCTGCATTTCCCTTAATGCCTTTACTATTCTTTCTTTGTTTAGTGAATTTGGCGTTTTGATTATTATGTGCCTGGAGGACTTAATGTTCTGTTCCAGTCTGTTTGGAGTTCTGAAGGTTTCTTATATGTTCATGGGCATCTTTTTCTCTAGGTTAGGGAAGTTTTCTTCTACAATTTTGTTGAATATATTTACTGGGTCCTTAAGATGCAAATCCTTGCTCTCATCTATACCTATACTCCCTAGGTTTCATCTTCTCATTGTGTCCTAGAGTTCCTGGATGTTTTGGCTTACCAGTTTTATGCATTTTGTATTTTCTTTGACTGTTGAGTTAATGTTTTCTATGGTATCTTCAGCACCAGAGTTGCTTTCTTCTATCTCTTTTATTCTGTTGTTGATGCTTGCATCTATGACTCCTGAATTCTTTCCAAGGTTTTCTGTCTCCAGAGATGTCTCACTTTGTGATTTCTTTATTATTTCTACTTCCACTTTTAGATCCTGGATGGTTTTGTGCAGTCCCTTCACTTGATTGTTTGTGTTTTCCTGTAATTCTTTAAGGTATTTTTGTGTTTCTTCWTCAAGGACTTCTGTCTGTTGACCCATGATCTCCTGTATTTCTTTAAGGGATTTTTGTATTTCCTCCTTAAGGACTTTTACCTGTTGACTGATGTTCTCCTGTATTTCTTTAAGGGAGTTATTTAAGTCTTTTTGGAAGCCCTCGAATGGTATCATGAGATACTATTTTAAATCCACCTCTTGCTTTTCTGGTGTGTTGGGGTATCCAGGACTTGCTACGTTGGGAGCACTGGGTTCTCATGTTGCCACATAGCCTTGGTTTGTGTTGGTAGGGTTCTTGTGCTTGCCTTTCACTATCTGGTTATCTCTGGTGCTAGTTGGTATTGTTGTCTCTGGGTGGAGTTTGTTCCTCCTGTGGGCCTGTAAGCCTGTGTCCTTACTCCTCTGAGCTCAAAAGTGAAAGCACTGCTGGGAGAGATCTCTTTCCTGGTGGGCTATGCACAGAAGGCTGTGGAGTCTCCTGGCTCCCTTGTGCAAATGGCTGCTGGAAGACTTCCATTTCCAGCTGCTTCACTGATCTTATGCCCTGTGTGCTCCTAGCTGGTCCCCTTCAGAGAGAAGGTAGAGATCTCTCTCTGTGCCAGAAGTAAAGGAGCTGCTGGGAGATCACTCTCTCCTGGTGTGCTGTGCACAGAAGGCTGTGGAGACTCCTCAAGTTTAACAATTATTATGGGGTAACTCAATCACTTCACAAAAAATTATGCTTATTTTGGTATTTTAATTCTTCACAATTACTCATGATTGAGGAGCTCATAGTCCCCAGGAAGAACCTACTACTATCTTTTAATAAATGGAAATAGAATCAAAGTATCTTCTAAATATTTACTTTACATTCATACATTTATGTATGCATCAATCCTGACCAGAGATAAGTCTTTGTACTGTATACATCAGTTAGTACAATAATCCATATCTCATCAAATCACATGGAATAAATGCCTAAAATACTCAACCAAAAAGAGGTTATCTATTTTATTCTTCTTCTACTAAGTCTAAGGGAACTGTGAAAGTTGAGCAGAAATGCAGTAAAGCCAGATGTCTGGGAAGACTGTTGCAAACAATGTCTTTGGACATGATATGAGCTTTGTATTCATGCACTCACAAAAGAAGTGTCTGCCTACATAAGACTTTCACAAGATCAAATCTGTCAATATTTTAGTACAGATAAGGGAGGATTCAAAGAGGCTTTATCTTAGCTAAGGCTCTATTGACATTTAATTGCTGCTGGGGGAGTTAGCTTTCTTCAGGAGTGTGGTGCATGGTAAGCTACCATGCTTAGAGGGATTACCTAACAGTCATGTGTATGTGGATAACCCTAGTTGGACTTCATGGATTTACAAATGTAAGAACTCATGTGGATTGGAGTAGACTTTGGTAAAAATAATCATGGCAGAGTTAGAGTTGAAGAGATGAAATTAATATGATAAAATACAGATGTAATTATGTATGCAATTTGCAAGAAATAAATAAAAATACTACATATACAAAAGAGAAAATTCTGAACATAGTAGCTCATAGCTGTAATCCTCATACTTAGTATGCTAAAGGCAGGAGGATTGCTATTATTTTAAGCTTATCTCAGGTACATGAGTTGTAGACTGTCCTCACCTATAGCATATAAACTTATCTGGAAAAAATATATACTTATACACATACACAACATAAACACACACATATATGTATACATATACATATATATGTATATACATATATATATGTAACATATTCATATACACATAAATATACCTCAAAAGCATAGGCTCAATACTGTAATAAGCATATAAAGGCTGAGACAGAACTACAAATCCAAGATCTACTTGGATTACAGAGTAAGTTCAAGATTAATTCTGGCTAGTGAGAGATTCTGTCTCAAAATAGAAGGCAACTAAAGAACTGGAGATATATTTCTCTGGTTATAGACACAATAGTACTTCCTAGGTACAAAGTCCTTTAATCCCCAGTTCTGCAAGAAGACTTTCATTAGTATTTGCTTTTTAATTCAGAGACTAAGAAAACAGATGGCTTCTTCTGTTAAAGCTTCACTTATTATGTGCTCCTTTTTCAATGTTTCTCCAGTCAGGGATATTTCTGGAGCTATCATTTATTTGAGACCATTAGAAAAATTATTAATTTTCAGTTCTATACCAGCCATCTGGTACTAGTTTAGTTTTCATTAAAAATAATTTATCTATGGGTTCATGAAGCCCAGGAGGTGAGTGCACTGTAGCAGCAATGAAATGTGTCTACAGCTTCGGTTATAATTACATATTTTGTCAAAAGTCTCCCTGTTGTGCAAAGTCTTTCTGTCTTTAAAGTAATATTCTCTCATTTATGAGAAATATGTGAATGTGTCATAAATTCTAATTTATAATTATGTTGTCTTTCTGGTTCTCGGGAATTGTTGCCATTTAAAAGAAAATATAGTAAGTGAACAAACATTTGCTTGATTTTCACTCTTTCTAAGTGTGTATTTCTTACTTTTTCACATTGATTGCGCTTGTGGGGAAATGTCTGTTCATTGTGCATATGCAGACATGTTTGTTAACCTCAAATTTTGAAAATATTTTCTTCATAAAGGACAGCTCCAATGTGTTAACTAACTAGAAAAAATCAAATTATAATCAAACAAATATAATTTAATGTTATAATTTTGTCTTATATATATGCTACTGACCTACAAAAATATTTCTGGATTTCTTATTAGAATTATGTTAAGYTCTTTATTTATATTCACTTTTAAAATACAAAGTGTTATATAGTATAAATGTTATAAATATCTTCACTTTAACATTTCATAGTTTTCAGCATATTCTATATAACTTTAAATTTAATGTCTATGTTTATTGTTATTATTGATATATTTGTCATTTAATATTTATTTTTCCTACAGATTTTATTAATTTCCTTGTTTGAAAATATGCTTTTATAATTTTTATGTATAATCATGTTTTCTATATATAAGAATGATTTAACAAATGTTATCTTTTCTATATGTCTTTTTTTAATAATCTGAATTATCTACCATTTTCACAACYTTAGTGAATAAATTGAGATAAGCAAGTACTCATATTGTTTGTTCCTAATTATAGGACAATCCAGTAACTGTAACATATGTGCTTGACTTAAGTTTTCTTTTCCTAATTGCTAAGGCTGGAGTTTCAAGCACAAGGTTGACTAAAAAAAGTGAAAGCAAACATACTTTTCTTGTTATAGGTATTTGTTAGACAGAGTTCTGGGTTTAACAATTATGTATTGTATTATGTGCAAGCCGCTGATTGGTGTCATTATTTGGGCACAGAATAAATACCTTTATGTCATATTGACTGGGAAATGGAATAGGTTAAACCCTTTCCCCTAAGTCTCTTGGGTTGACAATGTTTAATTTTTTAGTATATTTATAAGATACATTTATGAGTGTTTCAAAAACTTTTTAGAAGAAACATATTTTGTATTTGTAGGAATGTGTATGTCTCTTTGTGTGTATGTGCATGTGTGTGCCGATGATTGCAGAGTTCAGAACCGGGCTTTGGATCCCCTGGGGCTAGAGTTACAGGCAGTTGCGAACTTCCCAATGGGTATGCTGGGAAGGAAACTTGTGAAAGAGCAGCAAGTATTTGTAACTTCATTCACAACATTTTTTGTCCTTTACATAGATCTCAATAGTTGTGATATATTCTTAACACTTTAGTGAATTAAGGTATTGTTTAAAATTTTATAGAGACTAAGAACATTGATATGCAGATATTTGGAGATCTTTTTTATAAACTTTGTCTGGCCTAGTGATTTTTGTACATTTTAACTGTTTATTTACTTATGAGGCAGACACTTTACAGCTACTTCTAACTCATAATTTATTTCTCAGCCTCCCAAGTACTGGGATAATAGTAATGTGTTACAACCTCTCTGAGGTTGGAATCAGGATAAATTTGATTTATAAAATTAATTAAAAAKTATGATCTCTTTTTCTTGGTTTTAAAAATCTTGTGAAGATATCTTTAGTTGTTAGCAGCTTGACACTAGGCCCTGACATTTCTCTACTTATCATCTTATGAGTAGCATGCTTACAGTTTTTAAAGATATGTTAATGGAATTGATCCATTAATATTTCTCAGTTATATATCTATGATGGTTTTTATATATATTGCAATCATAAATCTCATAAAAAGCATACTTACTGACAGAAGGTACAGTTTTGTATATGAAATTTAAAAAATTCACTATACTTCATTGGCTGTTCATACCAACTCAAGCTGCAGGGAATGTTTTCTCTGTGGTAGACTCCATTTGTAAATTTTAAAAGCTTTCTATACTTTGTAAACTATGAATCTTCAAGGCTGGAGAATAATAGTAAGGCCCCTAGAAGAAAAAAAAGCCCATCAATCCTTGAACTTGTCCCAACAACAAAGCTATATAATCTCTCCAATCTCAGGCCACCTTGATATGCTCCATCCTGCTTCCAAGAAATCTTACATAAACTATGCATTCTGCCTAGTTCTCTGCTGATTCTTTCCCTGGCAGGGTTAGCACACCACACTCCTGTGCTTTTCCCTCCCAATAAATCTCATGTGAAGTTTGTTGTGCAGTGTGAATATGTGGTATTCCTTGGCTGGCAACTGACAAGATACCTTTCAGAGAAGAGCTATAACACTTCCTTCCAATGGGGGAACCATCCCCAGGTGGAACAAATTTTCAGAGAGAGAAACTTTCCCAGTCGCTAGAGTAGAACTTCTTCTGTTGGGGAAGCAGTTCCCTTCTGACATGCAACACTCATATAGTCCAACTAATAGATGTTTTAACTTCTTTTTTCCTTTCATTCAATATTCAATCTCTTTTGAAAAACAAAAATCATCAGGTAATAATGATCTCCTATTTCCATAGGTTGCATTGACTAGAGAAGAATTTAATCCCATATTTGGGGTGAATGTACTCCAGTTTACCCAATTCCTTAACCTAGAGACAGGTTATCAGAGATATTACTCAGGTCATATCCAACATGGTTTACACATTGTCCTTAGATCCTGAAAGGTTGATATCACCAATTGTTAGACAAGTACATTGGGATGTCCAGAAGCAATACAGGTCCAGTTGAGTCTCCTCTTCCAACAATGGACAGCTGTGAATTGAAAGTTCAAGAATCTAGTAGCTGCTCAGTCCCATGAGGTCAGTTCTGT
Organism: Apodemus speciosus; assembly: GCA_002335545.1. Lineage (NCBI taxonomy): Eukaryota > Metazoa > Chordata > Mammalia > Rodentia > Muridae > Apodemus > Apodemus speciosus. The sequence continues at coordinate 46,955 of BDUI01005025.1, forward strand.
CAGCATTTCTTCTGTAGAAGGAGATTCCAACAGATGTGCTGGCAAGTATATGCAAGAAGCAAAGAAGAACGAATCTTCCTTCTTCAAATATCCTTATGTAGGTCTCCAGAAGAAGGTGTGGCCCAGATTAAAGGCATGTACTACCCTGACTGGATCTTGGACTTGTTTTGTCCCTTGCTGACCTTGAACTCAGAGATCTCCTTGCCTTAGTCTTAAAGGCGTGTCCTATCTTGCATTGACCTAAGAATTCATAGCCACTATGTTTCAACATTTCCATGCAAAGATCCAGGTCAGAAACTTGTCTTCCAGCCTCAAGATTTGGATCACAGGTGAGCCGTCCAATTCTGGATTGTAGTTCATTCCAGATATAGTCAAGTTGACAACCAGGAATAGCCATTACAATACTGTACTTACCTTTCAGCCATGCCCATGTCTCAACTTTTCAAACTGGCCAAAATGCTGATTTTATATGTAAACTTGCTCTCTCATCCTCTATCTCTTTCTATCTACACTTGTCTGGGGTAGCTCTTACATATGGATGTTTAACATTCAAGGAATATCTTGCTCGAATCAATGCCCTATCATAATAGGATGAGGAAATTGCTCTATCAGGTTGCCAAAGGCTGATTTAATCATCTATAACCTCCTTATCCCTTTCTCCTGCACCAGGGCTTATACCCTACTCTGGTTTCCTTTATGACCAAAAGGAAGATTATTGTAAAAGGTGGCCAGAAACATAAAAAGGTTATGCATATTAATCTTGAATATACTATGGAACAAATATGAATGGTCCTAATTGCATATCAGCTACTGAATAACTTTCTGTCTTGTTACTTTAGGTTTAGATCCTACTCTTTCTTTCAGTCCTGGGTATAACTCCTGGCTTCACCACTTGAACAGCAGTGAGAAGTGTCTTTGTTTCTTTCTCACGGAGGAATGTTACTTCTATGTGAAACAGTCAGGTATAGTAAAAGACAAGATCTGAAAAACTGATGAATCTCCCAAACKGTAAGAAACTTCTTGATTCTGGCCACTGTATAATTAGCAGTCCAATGTAGAATTAGATACTACCTTTCTTAACCTTCCTCCTGCCCCTTCTCGCCCCCCTTCACTATTTATTTATTATTTACTTTACATTTCTATCACAGAATCCTCTTCCTCCTCTCCTTGTAGTTTCTCCCTCACTCCCTCCCCCCTCTACCAGAGAAAGGAAGGCCTTGCACAGATATCAAACCACCTTAGCATATCAAGTTGCAGTAGGTCTAAGTGTATATTCTATTGAACATTGAAAAGGAAATTCAGTTAGGGGAAAGAGGCCCAAAGGCAGGCAGCAGTGTCAAAATCAGCACTGGTTGTTAGGGATCTCACATAAAGACCAAGCTGCATGGGTGTTACATATGTGTAGGGAGTCAGGGTCAATCCCATCTGTGCTCTCTGGTTGGTGCTTTAGTCTCTGTGAGAACCTATGGGACCAGATTGGATGATTCTATCCATTTTCTTGTGTCATTGAGCCTGATGACTCCTTCAATTCTTCCTTCCTGTCTTCCACAAGATTCCCTGAATTTCACCTAGTATTTGGGTGTGGGTTTCTGTATGTGTTTCCATAAGCATCTGGGTGAATCCTCTAAGAGGACAGTTATGCTAGGCACCTGTCTACAAGTCCAGCAGAATATCCTTGATAGTGTCATGGGTGGGCTTTTTCTCATGACATAAGTGCCAAGTCATTTGGGGGGGGGTGTCTTCCTTCAATTTATGTTCCATTTTACCCCTGCATGTCCTGTAGGCAGGACAAATATTGGGTTGAAATCCAATATTTGGATGAGTTGGTGTCCACACCACACAATTGGAAGTCTCGCCTTATTATAGGAGGTAGCTATTTCAGTTTCCATAGCCCTATTACTAGGAGTCTTAGCCAGGGTCACCCTTATAGGTTCTTAAATGTTTCCCTTGTCTTAGGTTTCTAGTTCATCCCAAGGGTTGTCCCTATCTATCCTCTCTGAGACTGTGGATGGTAGCTTAGCTGTGTTCATGCAACTTTATTCATAATAACCAGAAACTAGAATGACTCTCGATGTTCTTCATCTTAATAATGGATAAAGAAAATGTAATACACAAACACAGTGGAATACTGCTCAGTTATTAGCCAGGCAGCATTCCCAGTGGAGGAAAGGACAGAAATCAATCCAGAAAACTTTCAACCTAAAATAGTCCCTGCCTACAAGATGTATAGAGACAAAGATAGAACAGGGATGGGGGAATGGCCAATCAATGACTGCTCCAAATTGAGACCCATCCCATGGGAAAGAACCAATCCCTGACACTATTAATGATGCTCTGTTATGCTTGCAGACAGGAGTGTAACATAACTGCCCTCTAAGAGGCTTTACCCAGCAGCCAATGGAAACAGATGCAGAGACCCACAGCCAAACATTTGACAGAGCTTTGGGAATCTTGTGTAAGAATTGCGAGAAGGATTGAGGGACATAAAGAGAACAGGGACCCCATAGAAAGACCAACAGAGTCAACTAAAATGGGCCCTTGGTGGCCCCAGATAATGAACCACCAACCAAACAGCAAGCATGGGCTGGACCTAGGCTTCCTGCAATATGTAGCAGATGTGCTGCTTGGTCTTCATATGTTCACYCACCTCCTTCAACTGAAGCACTGACTATCCCTGAATGTCTTCCCTGCCTGTGGATTCCATTCCCTTCACTGGGCCACCTTGTCGGGCCTCAGTGAGAGAAGATATACCTAGTCGTGCAGTGACTATATGAGTGTGGGGGGGGAGGTGCCTTTTATACTCAGGGTGCCTTCCTTCTCAGAAGAGAAGGGTAAGAGAAAATGGGGGGAAGAACTGAGAGAGTACTGGGAGGAGATGGGTAAGTATGATTGGCATGTAAAGCAAATAAATAAATGAGTAAATAAATAAATAAAATTAAAAACAAAACCAAAATATTAAAGAAAACAAATCAAACAAACAAAACAAAGCAAGGATGTCATGAAATTTGCAGGCAAATGGATGGTACTAGAAAAGATCATCTTGAGTAAAGATAACACATACCCAAAAGAACACTCATGGCATGTACTCATTGATAAATAGATATTAGCCATAAAGAAGAAGATAACCATGATAGACATATAGAAGCTATAAATAAATAAATAAATAAATAAATAAATAAATAACAAAAAAACAAGCACCTAAGGGAGGATGCTTGAGTCTCAATAAATAAGAAGAGAAATAAANGGGGGGGGTGTCTTCCTTCAATTTATGTTCCATTTTACCCCTGCATGTCCTGTAGGCAGGACAAATATTGGGTTGAAATCCAATATTTGGATGAGTTGGTGTCCACACCACACAATTGGAAGTCTCGCCTTATTATAGGAGGTAGCTATTTCAGTTTCCATAGCCCTATTACTAGGAGTCTTAGCCAGGGTCACCCTTATAGGTTCTTAAATGTTTCCCTTGTCTTAGGTTTCTAGTTCATCCCAAGGGTTGTCCCTATCTATCCTCTCTGAGACTGTGGATGGTAGCTTAGCTGTGTTCATGCAACTTTATTCATAATAACCAGAAACTAGAATGACTCTCGATGTTCTTCATCTTAATAATGGATAAAGAAAATGTAATACACAAACACAGTGGAATACTGCTCAGTTATTAGCCAGGCAGCATTCCCAGTGGAGGAAAGGACAGAAATCAATCCAGAAAACTTTCAACCTAAAATAGTCCCTGCCTACAAGATGTATAGAGACAAAGATAGAACAGGGATGGGGGAATGGCCAATCAATGACTGCTCCAAATTGAGACCCATCCCATGGGAAAGAACCAATCCCTGACACTATTAATGATGCTCTGTTATGCTTGCAGACAGGAGTGTAACATAACTGCCCTCTAAGAGGCTTTACCCAGCAGCCAATGGAAACAGATGCAGAGACCCACAGCCAAACATTTGACAGAGCTTTGGGAATCTTGTGTAAGAATTGCGAGAAGGATTGAGGGACATAAAGAGAACAGGGACCCCATAGAAAGACCAACAGAGTCAACTAAAATGGGCCCTTGGTGGCCCCAGATAATGAACCACCAACCAAACAGCAAGCATGGGCTGGACCTAGGCTTCCTGCAATATGTAGCAGATGTGCTGCTTGGTCTTCATATGTTCACYCACCTCCTTCAACTGAAGCACTGACTATCCCTGAATGTCTTCCCTGCCTGTGGATTCCATTCCCTTCACTGGGCCACCTTGTCGGGCCTCAGTGAGAGAAGATATACCTAGTCGTGCAGTGACTATATGAGTGTGGGGGGGGAGGTGCCTTTTATACTCAGGGTGCCTTCCTTCTCAGAAGAGAAGGGTAAGAGAAAATGGGGGGAAGAACTGAGAGAGTACTGGGAGGAGATGGGTAAGTATGATTGGCATGTAAAGCAAATAAATAAATGAGTAAATAAATAAATAAAATTAAAAACAAAACCAAAATATTAAAGAAAACAAATCAAACAAACAAAACAAAGCAAGGATGTCATGAAATTTGCAGGCAAATGGATGGTACTAGAAAAGATCATCTTGAGTAAAGATAACACATACCCAAAAGAACACTCATGGCATGTACTCATTGATAAATAGATATTAGCCATAAAGAAGAAGATAACCATGATAGACATATAGAAGCTATAAATAAATAAATAAATAAATAAATAAATAAATAAATAAATAACAAAAAAACAAGCACCTAAGGGAGGATGCTTGAGTCTCAATAAATAAGAAGAGAAATAAAATAGATATCTCCTCTGTTTCTTAGTCCTACTGATCACATCCTGCCTTTTAAATGTTTTTTTTTTTTTTTTGGATTTTATTCAATAACATATTCAAAAGTTCTTTAACCAAACTCTTTTTTTTCTTTTTAATGAATATCGCCTTCATTTACTGCCAATGGTAAAACCTTTTCTGGTTTCCCCCTCCCCAGAGATTCCCAACCCCTCCTCCCACTCCCTGCCTCCAAGTGTATGGCCCTTCACCTGACCCATTCCCACCTCCCACCTCCTAGATTTCCCTTTGTTGGGGCATCTATTGAGCCTTTACCTGACCAAGGACCACTCCTCCCACTAATGCCCAATAAGGCATTCCTCTGCCACATTTATGGCTGGAACCATGTGTACCCCTTGGTTGATGGGAGTCCTGGGGCATCTGGGAGGCCAACATCATTGTTCTTTCCATGGGACTGTAAACCCCTTCAGCTCCTCTGGACCACCTTCCAGCTCCTCTATTGAGGACCCCATGCCCAGTTCAATGGTTACATCTGCTTCTGAATTTGTAAGGCTCTGGCAGGGCCCCTCCGGAGACAACCATGGCATGCTCCTTTTGGTATACACTTCTTGTGTAGCTGAATACTACTCCATTGTGTATATATACCATAGCAGTGTCAGGGTTTGGTGGCTGTTTATAGGATGAATCCCCAGGTAGGGCAGTCTCTGGGTGGCCTTTACTTCAGTTTCTGCTCCACACATTGTCTCCCTTATTGCTCCTGTGAGTATTTTGTTCCCTTTCTTAGAGGAACCAAAGCACCCTCACTTAAGCCCTCCTTCTTCTTGAGCTTCCTGTGGTGGGTGAATTGGAACTTGTTTGTTTTGAGCTTTTGGGCTAACATCTGTTTATTAGTGAGTGCATACCATGTGTGTTCTTTTGTGATTTGGTTGCCTTGGCTCAAGATGACACTTTCTAGTTCCATCCATTTGCCTAAGAATTTCATGAATTCATTGTTTGTAATAGCTGAATATTGTGTATATATACCACACGGTCTGTATCCATTCCACTGTTGAGGGACATCTGTGTTCTTTCCATCTTCTGGCTACTATAAATAAGGCAGCTATGAACATAGTGGGACATGTGTCCTTATTACATGTAGGAGCAAACTTTTAATCAGTTTCTGTTACAGGATTACAAGCCACTAGCTTTGGAGCCAGTGTGTTGACTCTGGGATTATGCACTGGTATTGAGGTTCAAATTTGCACAAAGAACTTACTGACCTCCATTCAGCAGGAAGTAGTATAATGATAAAATCACCCTATTCCCATGCCCCCACCATTTATCATAATAAAAAATGGGGGAGAAATATAAGCCCCTCTAGGCACATCAGAGTCAAGGTTGTCCACTGAGGACCTTTAACTCCTATCTTCACTCACAGAACACTCTAATTGCCTTAAAGGCCAGGCCCAGCACCCTAACTTACAAACTAAAAACCCCAAACTCTGAATTTGAAATGTCACCATTCCCCATCATGAAAATCTCCACCTTGGCAATCACTGCCCTGCAAGAAATGTTCTATAGACCCTGACTTCTGCCCAATTCCCTGATGCTTCTCACTTGAGCAGAAGGAGCCACCCTTCTGGAATTTTCCTTCCCAATAAAACTCTTGTATAAGGTTTGTTGTTAAGTGTTCCTTTGTAGTATTCATTGGTTCCCAACTTACAAGACAGATTTCCATCAGAGCTTGTAATGCAACTGTGTTAAGTAGGAATTTTTTTTCTTCCTAAATAAATATTTTACAATCAATGTCAATAGCATAAAAGATCAGTTAACATCATGATCATAGCAAAACTATTTTCTTAGAGCAATAAAATATTTTAGTACTTCTTTCTTCTTTTTTAAGAAAATTACATTTTCATGTAGATCACTGTTTCATGAGAATTACCCACTACCATGCTATCTGCCCCTTTACCTTTCCGATGGTTCTTGTCAACACACTAAGTAACCATGCTTCAGCTCTAATGAAATGTATGTATGTACAATATGGAGACACACATATAAATCCATGTTTTACATATAATAGAGACCTTGTGGTACTAGTCTATTTGTCTTTATTTCTCTGCCTTATAGCCTCTCTTGTTTTCCTTTTCTCCCCTTGAAGACTCCTTCCTTTATCCACATATGAGTCTCTCTGATCAAATCTAGGTACACCATTCCATATTTGCAGCATTTCTTTTATGACTTTAAATTAGATTTTATTTATTCACTATGTATTTTAATAAAATTTGGTTTATAATATAAATGTTATTCATTACTTACACCAAAACTATTACTTTATAGTAAAATTGACTTTATATTGACTTTAAGTATTTGCTATTATAATATTTGCCTAATAAGCCTATTGTTGAACACAYTGATATATTTAGAATACTGATTTAGCTAATTAATTTAAATTTTTGTGCCTTTTATTTGCCTAACCTATTTAGGATCACCATGACATCTAGAAGAATATTATACAGTAGTATAGTAATAGTTGTTTGTATGATACTCAATTAAACTATAAAGTGTTTTAACATGCTATATGTACTGTGCACCTTACATATAAAAGAGCAGTGACTGTACAATTCTGGAAGCAGAACAAATGTTGTATACACACCAGCATTTGTATGTATTATTACAATAGCATGTTTAGCAAAAATGGAAATTGAGTTTAATCAAAAGTACTATAGGTATATGATAAAGTGATTATATTTAAGACCAAATAACCAGAATATATGAACATGTTTCACTTCAAATACTCCACAACTACAGAAAAAGCCATGTTCAGTTGTGTGGGCCTATAGCTTCAGCACTGAAAGTAGCCCATCTGGGAGTAGCCCACCACAGGGATTAGCCTGGAGGAGGGAGTTGCTTAGCCTGGGAGTAGTCCAGCCCAAGAAGTAGCACAACAGTGGGAGACAAAAATGGATCTTTAGAGCTTGATGGTCCCAAGCTTAACCAAATTGAGAGTTTCAAGTTTAAAAAGATGCCCATTCTCAAGACAAGGTGGTAGAGAGCTAAAAAGGAAAGAGCTAGATACTAGCACACTTACAATCATATAAGGGATCACACACTCATATATACCTACAGATATAAATGTGTTGGTACCAATTCACTAAAAAGTCACATACTGTAAACAACCCAAATTTGCTATGCTGCCATGGTGGCTTTTTGTTAATATTTTCCGCAAGGCTTTATTGCTGACATTATGGATTCTGGTGTCCAATAACCTGCCTTATCCAGCTTTGGCCATTTAGTGATAAAGCACGAATTTGGAAGTCAAAGTTGTGTTTGTGTGAACAGCTTTGATTAGGATTCAGGGTTTTTTTTTTTTTTTGGTTTTTGTTTGTTTTGCTATGTGTTTTCTTTAGTTCTAAACACTGATACCCTCTTCCTTCCTCCACACTCATTTAAGAATGACTATATATATTTGCCAATCCTCTGATCCCAGCTTTGTGAAAACAATCTTTAAACCATTTACACTATAAAATTTTAAGTAAGTTAGTCTGCTTATGTAAAAGGGATATCATGCAAACTTTACAAAATCTGAATGACAGGAGAATTTAATGACATCATGCAATTCTTATTTACACATAGATATGAAAATAAAATTCTAGCTAAAGTTTTGACTTAAATTGACTGGAGTTGTGATTATGAACTTATAAATGAAACAAAAGGCCAAGAATATTTATTATTTATAAATCTGTCAATGACTTTAATATATAAAACAATTTATTTTGTGCTCTACTGTCTCAGCCAAGACTCTTCTTACTGTAAAAATTAAAATTATTTGACCAGAAGAAGATTTATGAATAACAAAACATCATTATTTTATTACTTTAGTATTTCTTGATAGCAATTGTGACTTTTTTATTAAAAATCTTCTGGATAATGACAATGGCATTAATAAATGTTGATTCTGTTTATCCTGGCAGGTCTGGATCTCACTAATGTGAAATTAATCTTTTCACAATACACAAAGAGTGACTATCTGAAAGGGGCACTGGAGGAGAGTGCTTGTTGTGAATCAGGATCATCTTATCAATAAAATTCCAACATAATAAAGTTATGGAATTTGCTTCAATATGTCTCTAATAACAATATTTTTTCTATTAATTTAGTTCTCTGCTTTTCTAATAAAGATAAAATATTTTCTTTATTCTCTGAATAATATGATCTTCAGTAAGCTTCACCTACTATCTTCACATTTCTCCCCAGTCTCGATTTGGACTCTTTACTGCTAATCATATTTAACTAACCCCACCATTGGTATTATTGCATTTGTTTTGTTGTAGATGGCCCAAAAGGATTAACAAGTAAAGCTACTATGTTACTGATGTATTGCTATCATAATGGCTGTGGCTGCAAATTTGACTTTTGCAAAGGCAAATGCCTTCAGAATATGAAATGATAAGAGTCAAAAGGTAACTCATGACTATTCAMATTTTAAACTACAGCCCTTAAAATATAATCTGGATTTTAGTGATTGAATTTCCGTTATCTATCCTGTCCGTTTCATAGTTTTTCATTAGATCAGCCCCAAAGGTGATCCGTGCTGATTAAAATTATGACACTTCATCTTCATAATAGAAACTCATTTCAATTCCACAACCAGAATAGTTTGAATGAACAGAAAACACAGTGAAAAGGATTTTAGCAAAGAAAAAATGCTTAACAAATCTGAGCTGGCAGTCAAGCCAGGACAAAGACATTTCTAAGACTCATTTCCTGACCACAGATTTATATTCATTGAGATTCAATTAACTGCAATGAAGGAATACTGTTTTCAGATTCCGTCATGTCCTGAAGACCTTGGCTTGTATTCCTATTCAATTAGAAATGAAAACAGAAAATTCTTCACATTTCTTTAATGACAGGGACAAGTCCCTGGTACAAATGGCCAATGTGATGATGACATGTACAAATCTTGTATATCCTAATGATTTGAATTTGTCATGCTAACATCATGATTATTGTTGCTTAGTGAGTATTTCAACATAAAGACTCTTAGTCTTACTCATTGACAGTCCTGAGCTTTTTAGACTATGCAACCTAGAAATTGAAACTGCATGCTGAGAGAGTTGAAGCCTTTCTAGCTCTGATGTTTGAGATCTTAATCTATATAGAAATTCTGTAAGACTAGATAGTCAAATAATTTTCTTTCTTGGAAGATGAACTTGGCTGTAYTATATGAGAATTAGATAGAGTAAAAATCACAGAATTTTGAGCAATTGATGATGATGCTGAGTGTACAGAGTAACTGTTTACAAATTAGCACCTATTTTCAAAGGATAATTTTCATATATATATATAAAATTAATTTAGCTTCTCCTCTGTTGATACAATTGCTGTGAAGGATAATGTATTACAGCATGGTAAGATGCATAGAATTGAACTCACCTCATTATACTTTCTTAGTATATGTGGGAAAATGAGTATTCTCATGAGTTGATGATCCCTTGACATTTAGATGGAACATAATTTCCTTAGCCTTAACTGTTAATAGATCTAATAACTATCTTTTCAATAATAGAATTACTTAGTGAACTCCTTCTGATAAATAGAGATGACAAACCTGGTCCTATGGTTAGAACATAGGGGTGGCAGTTTTCATCTTTGTTTTGAATGGTGTGTTCTAGGAACAGCCAGTGGACATGCTGCCATGAGATTCAAGTCTCATTAATGGAATCAAATGGCAAAGGCAAGCCTCCTGTCAATACCCACAAGTAACAGTTGCTTCATGTTAACAATAATGGAATGAACACTCAGCAAAGTCATTTTAAACATTAAAAATATACATACCTCTTGTTCTGTGCACTGTTTTTTTTATTCAGAAACAGTTTTCCAACCCAGCATCTATTATTGGCATTGTACTCCTCCCAGGTTYCACTGAAGCTACTCGTTTAAGGGAATAGATACCTCATGCAGAGCTGCAGATGAACAATTTTGGAGAGAAAACAAACCACCACTGCTCTCCGTGTGAGTCCAGTTGAAGCCAGGTTAAACATCCCACTCATTGCCTCTGCCTCACTACCCTACCCAAAAAGGGCTTCTTGTTCTTCGTCTTCTTGTTCTTCTTGTTCTTGTTCTTGTTCTTGTTCTTGTTCTTGTTCTT
>BDUI01005025.1:59560-72191 GCA_002335545.1 Apodemus speciosus
TCTACCTGTGTATTGTCTGTGCACTCATAGCTAAACTTTTTCGAATAATCATTAGTGAGTTGTGACCACTGTTAGGAGTGATTCTTACCACTCTGCTTCTGATTAAACAGCACATACTAAATAACCTGAATGAGTACTTCAAATATTTATAAATTTGCATAATTTACAGAAAGCTTTAAACAGAGACAAACAAATACACTCAATAAAGATGAAAACCCACAAGTATACTATCTACATGTATCTGAGAAAGAATTTATGTTGACTGCTCAATAAAGATGAAAGCCCCCCAGTATACTATCTACCTGTATGTGAAAATGAATTTATGTTGACTGTTGAATCCTTGTCATATTTCAAGTTATGTTCATTCATTTTATACACACAATATATATAATTTTTAAGATGACTTAATATAATTTTCAATAATTCTTAAMTATGTTTACAGAATAAACATAAATGTACTTTTTAAATTTTCTTCGGCAAAATTGCAGGGTAAATTTCAAAACTGATTTCAGTTGCTTGCTTATTTCACAGCACACATATAAATTCATCTCAAGAGTTACAAATAACTATTTTAGAAACATTGAATTGCTAAAGTATTCCTTTACAACTTCATTAGGCGGTATTTCAATGTTTTATGTTTTTCAATTTTAGTGCTGAGATAAACATTTATTCAATCTTTCTCTTTAATCTTTCCTCAGCTCATTCAAAATAATATATAATTCAAATTGCAAGTAATACTACATAACTGAACATTTACTACACCAAATAGTGGTTCGAATAATAAATTTGATAGTGCTATTGCTTCCTAATTTATATAACAATATGAAGAATATTGACATTTTTTCATCTTTTAAATAATGTATGAAATAAAATAAAAATGTTTCATAGATTGAGACTAAAAGATGGCTCAAGTGTTAGCAGTACATGCTTCTCTTGCCAATGATATGTGTACAGTTATAAAGATATTTGGCAGCTCACAATCACATGTATATACTCAGCCATAGACACACTTAATTTAAGTAAATTTTTAAAAACATTATGACATGTGAGGGTAGATCATTAAGCATTATTTAAAGCAGTGAAGGATATATTAACAATTTAAACACACTACAAGTTCTGTCTTATTTATGTCAATGGATACTTCAAATTATATTATTTTATATAAAAATGATAGAAGTAGCTGAAATAGTCCAATACCCAAAATAAGCATACATCTATGTACATATAGATGGATGAATACATATAGAGACTCAACCTGAAATTAGGGTTTCCCATATCAAATCAACATTTGCCTACACTTATCCATTTTAAAGGTAGTATATAATAAATTAAAAAAAACATGAATTGAAAACAATGGCAGAAGCTGAGTTTTTTCATCATCAAAAATGGTCATTGTTTCTAGTAGCAACTTTAGATAATCTGATTTCATCAGTGTGACTCTCTATAGACTATTACAGACCTTTCTATTGTATTAATATTTGAAAATAATTATAACCTTGTTTTAATACATCAAGATACATTATGCATCATTATTCACGGCTTTTTGTTAAGTATATGTCTATTAAACTATCATTTCCAAAGATAAATTTTATAAACAACATTACTTTCTTTGGGAATATTTTGCCTTGATCATTTCTATATCTGAATAAATTTGATTCACCTCCTATATTTGATTATTTTATATATTTTTTTTCTGAAAACAAAGTGTCATAAGTGTGTGTATATATAAACACATAAATATATATATATATATATATATATGTTACTCTTCAAACATTTATAAATGCATACACATTCATATTTATGTATTTTTCTGTGTAAGAAACTTCAATATCACTGCCATTTGCTATATAGCCATGTTTGGAAGGACAGTCAGGTCAACTCATATGCAGACACATGCAATTATCTTTCATGGGTGATTGGTCACAAAATTAATAGAGTATACAGGAATGTTTTGCACAGTTCTCCATAGAGAATGGCCATAGCCTATCAGTTGCCTAGAAGTACATCTAATTGTCATGCACTGCTGCACATTATCTTTTTTGCCCATGAAAATCAATAATGGCCTCTGTGGGATCCTAGATTTGAGTTTGAATATGTTTCGGCAATAATTGTCTGTGTAGTAGAATTATGTGAAGAGGTAAACAGATTTTGAATCAATCAACATCAAGAGTGGTTTATTGAATTTTGAGCCTTTGTTTTGTTGTTAAGTCAAAACAAAAATATAAAAAGGCAATAATTATTCTGATAATGTTTTTAAGATGGATTTTTACCCTTACGATTATGCTTTATAGAAGTTAACTGGGCCTAATAAATTTACAATTGTCCCTTTTGCTCTTTGAAATTTTTTCACATTTAATAGGTAGTTAATAAGTATATTACCTAAATGACAAAAAGATATATTGAACCACATACAATAACAGAATCTTTTACTGGCTATATATATATGTACCTTTCATCTTGAAGTGTGTACAGTAAAAGGAAAGTTGCCTTAGAAATTATGTATAGCTTCTTAAATCCCAGTGTTAATTGAGCATAGATCCATAGAGTGTTAATTGGTGCAGATCCATATAATTCAAGAATGGTAAATGTTTAATTCCAAAGGTTCTTATTCCAGAAATATATGGAACAGAATATGAATATGTTGTTACAAGTAAGCAACTCAAATCTCCTTTAACCCAGGAAGAAATGTGAATCCTGTGAAACTGAAGCAAGGCTAGTTAAGTAAATAGTTGAGAGCTAGAAGTCTATCAAAAAATTTCCAACATAAACTTGATTGTTGAAAAAGCTAGATTAAAAATATTCCTCTTGGTATAGGCCTGTAATCCAGTTGCTTTTGGGGTTATGACAGAATGATCACAAATTCAAGGTCTGTATGGACTGCAGAGTGATTTCCAAGCACATCGAACACTCCAGTGAGACCCTGTCTAAAAATAAAAGTAGCAAGAAGATATGGATTAATGTCAGTGCTAGAGTATTTACCTAATGTGCACAGGTACTGACAAATGAAAAAACAACTGGATTAACTGTTCAGTATTTAATATACAGTGGTCATATCAATTTAACCTACTATGGTTTATTGAGAATAAGTTAGCACTGCATATAGAACACAAGAATTTGAATTCCCTAGTTACTTGATTTTACCATTTAATTTCAACAAAATTTTCACTGGGATATTGATTTATGAAATAGATTTTAGGAAATATTAGCCCTTATAATTACATGGTGATCCAAGATTAAAATTTAAATCAGTTTTCAGAAATCAAACTATTTGAATGTGTCATTTTTAAATAATAAACATCATCTCTTTAAAATTACAGTATTGATGTCTAAGAGAATTTCTATATTTTCCACTTTCTCATTTTTGAGATGAGACAAAATAAATGTTAAAATAGTTATGTGGGTTCCCAGAGTCAAATATTTGTTTCACATAAGTATTATCTCTATGACTAAGTTGAACAATGATTAAGTTAGAAGCATCCAAAGAACTGAAGTATCATTTTAGTAACTTATAATGAAAATCATGCCCAATATAAATGGTTGAGTAGAGGAGATTGATTCATCTCTATAGGAAGAGACAAAATATAAAGTAAATTGAGCTGATAAGGAATAGAACAGAAAAATGACCAAAGGCTAGAGAATCAATGGCATCCTATAGAAAAGTAAAGCAAACCAATGGAATTTTCCAATCTGAACTGACTGCAACAGGTAGAAGAAAGAAGACTAAAGGAGACAAACCTAGGAGAGAATTCAATATACTTAAAAGACATTCTTTTAAAAGTAAAACTCTAATATTTATTTCTCCATAAACAAGATGAGGACCTTATACCATAAAGAATATGTGAAAACATGAATTTAAGATTTGAATACCTGACATATATCACCAATAAATTGTTATGTTATTTTTGTTATGAGAATAACAAAATTTGCTTACTATAGGCATTTGTTTAGAACTTTTTAGTGGTTTAATTGAGAAATTTACCCCATAGGCTAGGTTACTTGAATACTTGGTCTTCAGATAGTGGTGCTGTTTGGGGAGGGTTAGGAGATGTGGCCCTGCTTGTGGAAGTAGGTCACYAGAGGAAAGTTTTGAGAATTTAAGTTTTCATGCCACTTCCAGTTCACTCTACTTCATGGTTGCAATGGAAGAGGAAAGCTCTTAGCTCCATGGTCATGTTGTCATGGATACTGCTTGTAACCACATTTCTATATCATGATGAACTCTGATCCCTCTTGAACCATGAGACCAAATAAGGTTTTACCTTTTTACGTAGCTTTACTCATATACCCTTTGAGCTTTTTTTGTGACCAAGTACATCATATAAGTTGCTTTTCTTGAGCAGCATGATAATGGCATTACTATTCACTGGCAGAAACCTAYTGTCACAGTATTCATATTGTCTAATTCTGTGGTGGGACCTGYACATCTGGACATAGGTCATTGGCAGTGGTTTTTTTTTGGTAGGAATATCATGTCTTTCCTTTATTTAGTGAATAGTGAATATTTGTATATGTTTCCTGATAACCCAACTTGTCAAGTTGTAGACCAATGAACAGGGCTTAAATTTAGGGTAACTGGATGTTGATGTTCAAATGTAGTATCAGAAATAGTTTTGGTTCAGCCCTGGCAGTGAAAAAATCTAAGGCTAAGAGAAAATATTCTGTGTAGTTAGAATATTCTTATAACCTATGCCCAGATGTTTAGAGGAGAAATCCAGGACTTCCCCGGGGGAAGCAAATATGACTGGAGAGATGGAAGAAATCTGAGATTCCAGTCTGGAAAGGGAGGGTTGGAAACTGAGCAGGCATCACAGATGGTCCTCAGCTATGCCTCGGGTGTGTGTGTGAGATGTCAGTAGGAATCTAGGGTCCCTACATAACAGAAGGATTTGGACAGAGCAGAAGGGGTGAGCAGTATACCCCCAGTCCTCAGATATATCTTGATGGTAGATCTGAGCATATGATAACACTTAATATCTTATTTAATATTTTTAAGAACTGCATTTGTACAAGTAAGTGTGTGTTCACAATCTACAGGTGTGAGCATAAGCTATAAATATGTTCCTTGAAAACCTATGACTCTTCTATGTATGTTACCCCTCTAGATGTCAGGGAACCTGATAGTGCAAGAAATTTATAGGATAAATTATACTAAACCAAATGATTTCAGATAGGAAAATTCTGTGATTGAGAGATTTTAATTTTTGGGTGTTCTTATCATTACCTGTAAGAACTAACAAAAAAGGGAGTAGAAAAACATAGATCATGGTTTACATGAGACAGTTAAAGTCTATTTTTGTTCAATTACATCTGCTATTACATTTTCTCCTGAAGCATAACCTTTCTGTATTTTAGTCTTCTTCTTTAATTAGATGTGGATCAACCAACAACATTTTATTATAATACGTGACTTAGAAATTAATGATGAAGTACAATATCTTCCAGACTCACAAGTGTGACCTGAAGAATGCCTGCATACATGGATAACACATACCCCAGGAGGATAACCTGACCCCAGGACTGCCGTGCTTGAAGATCTATTATGCGTTCCTCTGCCTGTAGTGTTCTTGATCTCTGATAAAAATCAATTTCACACTTTTAGTTCCATTGCTCTTCACTCCTGTTTACAAAGGTTTGAATTTATTAGGTATCCTAGACCATGATAGTAAAGAAAACTTGTGTCTTAATTAGTCAATTAATAACAGATTCAGAGTCACTTCATTGCAGAACTCCAACAGTCACTGCAATTACAGCAAGTTTTCTTCTATAAAGTTTCTGAGCTCTAATGGTCATGGTATAACTACTCAAAGATTTGCCATTGTTGTTGTTTTTCCACGTACAAGTGCTAAGTATACATGGCAGAAATATCAAATCTTCCAAGCCCTGTATGATATTAAAATAGAGCAAAGCTAAATTCCTTCCTCTGGCTAATAAGGTCATATCTTGGCCAGAAATTGAGACAATCTTTTATACTATTGCCTGTATTCTGACTACATTATTTTTTCATTGTTGTGCTCTATTTGTTAATAAACTGTTTTCCTGATATCAATATGTTTTTATTCTGTGGCTTATAGAAGTCTGTCTGTCATGATGTAACATGAATTATCAGCCATAAACTTTCATGGGATTATTTGAATTATTACTTCATTTTACTAAAGCATTAGACCCATGATGGTATACAAGAGAACAGAATGGTCAATGCATAATTTTAAATAAATAAATATGCAATGATTATTTAATATTATAGGAAACATAAAGGTAAGTAATAAAAGTATACAATAGTAATTGTCATTTATCTTTTTTATATTTTCCTTTATTGAAAATATATGTTTCCACCTCATGTAATATCTTGACTCTGGTTTTCCCTCCCTCTCCACATCTTTACCTCCCCTGACACCCATATCCACCAAACTTTCAGTCTCTCAATAGAAAGTAAACAGTCTTCTAAAGAATAGTAATAAAATATGTAATGTACTAAGATAACATAAAAACTACCACATCAGTATAGAGCCAAACAAACAGAAGAAAAAGAGCCCAAAATAAAGAACAAATAAGAGATGTAGATATAGAGACACATTTGTTCATACACAGGAATCCCATCAAAACACTAAAGAGGAAACCACAATATATCCAAAAGGATCTGTAGGGTAAAAATAGAGGAAAATATATAACTAAAAATTAAGATAGATTGAAAACAGAAAGAGGAAATAGGGAAGGAATTAAGGAGGAAGGAAGGGTGGAGGAAGGAAGGAAAGAAGGAAGGAAGAAGGAAGAAGGAAGGTAGGAAGGAAGGAAGGAAAGAAGGAAGGGAGGACAGAAAAAAAAGGATGGAGAGAAGAGGCCCTGATGAAAAAAAAAAAAAAACAAGAAGTTCCAAAGATGCCATTGAGTTAGTTTTTTGCTCTACTGCTGAACATGCATCCTAGCCTTAAAAGTAGTCTGATTCCACACTGGGGCTCCGTTGAAGAGAGTTAAATTCTCATTTCCAAGTGCCAATCAATTGGAGATAGATTCTCAGTTTGGGATGGGTGTGTGTGTCCACTAGGATCACATATAGTGCACTTGCAGGGCACGTGCATGCTGCCTCAATTTCTGTGAGTTTATACATGCATCACTGATCAAATGGATATAAAGGGCCTTGCTTTCCTGGTGTCTTCCAACCCTCTGGATTTTTCCATTCTTTTTGCCTTCTTTTCTTCTGAGTCCCCCAAGTCCTAATAGGAGAGAAATTTGAGGAATACTATTTTGGGCTGAGTATGCCAAGGTCTCTCACTCTGCATAGTGACTGGCCATGAATGTTTTTCCCAGCTGCTGCTATGTGAAGCTTCTTTGAGCAGGGCAGTGACCTATGAATATAGCAGAATGTCATTAGGAGTCATTATATTGTTCCTTTTCTTTCTTTGTAGCACAGTAGTATTTGGTATTACCCTAGCTCCTTTGGTCATCTAATCTCAGGATCTTGGTCACCAAAGCACGGTTCCATCTTGTGGAATAGGCCGTCAAATATTGGTTAGTTATTCTCACAAGCTTTACAAGTCACCATTGTAGAGCAAAGGGATTGTGATTGTGTTGTTGTTTATGTTTCTCCATTGGTAAAATGCTGAGCGCCTTGATGGACTAAAGGTGTTAATATACAGGGGTGGAAGGGTTTATGTAGGCACCAGCTCAGTTTCACCCATTTTCAATGAGTTGTTATTATACTACAACTTGAGCTACTTTATAGTTTCATATTACTTTATCTGTTTTACCTCATCTACTTCAGTTCTAATTTTATTGACAGATCAGGAAAATGCTCAGACTCTTCCAAACTAATTTTATACCAAGAAATAGAGACCATCAAGAGGGTGTCTCCAAAGCCCCAAGCATCCAACCTCTGGATATATGACAGAGTTTCATTTTCATCTCAAGTCTTCAAATGTTGGCAACATTCTGCCTCCTACTTACCCTTCTCTTTTAAGTAAATTAAATTATTGCTGTGATTTCAGTGGACTCTTATCTTTTCTTCCTTATAATCATAAATCAGAAAAAGATTTTTAACAACTGCTTTTCCCTTGACCTTCCAGGGGATAACATATTTCAAGGGGAGTACCACTGTTTCCTTGATAGTGAACTTATAATGAAATATTGATGCTGGCTCTCATTTTCTTCTTGTTTTGTCTTACTGAGTTATCTCAAGTTAATTTTAAAAAAATCATTTAGTAGAGGGTGATTTTGGTAAAATCTGCCTGTTATATTAAAACAGACACTTCCATTATTTTAATATTTATAATATGTAGTGCCATGTTTATCCAGCATTGAAAAAAGTATTGTATAACAGAATGTTTTACTCTGAGAAGAAAAGTGTACAAAACATTGTTCTTGGTTATGTATTCACTTCAATACAGGAATATACAGAGAGATATAAAATGTGTATCTGTGTGTAAAACATCCATATGTATGTGTGTATGTAGTATATATTATGTGTATGAGCTCAATGACCCAATTTATATTTTAATGTTTGTATCAGTGTTATATAAAAACTGCTTATATATATCAAGTAAAAATGAACACATATATACTTCTCAGTAATCTAATATTGTAAACCTATTGTGTTCTTATAGTTACATATTTTACAGAGATAAAGATTAAAAGCTGCAAGTGGGTCACTTTCTTTCATTAAGAAAAAAAAATTTATGAATGTATTTAATCTCCTGGGCGCAAAGGAAGCAAAACTGTGACAGCATCGAAATTGCTTGAAAATTTCAAAATTCACTTAATATAGTCTCATCTCCTATGCAGGGCAGTGACAGTGGGAGGAAAAACCCACCTTTTAATTTCTTCTAGAGGGAGACAGAAAATGCAAAGCTATGTCTACTGTCCACACTTTCACAGTGGGTAATGCCTAATAATTTCTATCCAACTTTCATTGATAGCAATTGGTGGGCACCTGGAGCCACTGAGAACAGAGTGAGAGTTCATATTATCAAGCAATGACTTGATTATCAGCCCAGGCAAAGCTCAAATCTCAATGTCTTTACTGTAGAATGCCAACAATTACAAGCTTAATCATAATCCCTCTCAAATGTTCTAAATTCACAAGAGTAGAGGAGTTTCTGCAGTGATATTTTGAAAGTTTGTTGCTGTTGGTATTGTTGGGGTTGCTGGTGTTGGTGGTGGTGGGGGTAGTCTGTGTGTGTGTGTGTGTGTGTGTGTGTGTGTGTGTGTGTGTGTGTGTCTGTGTGTCTGTCTATGTATCTGTGTGTGCATGTTTTGATATTTTGAGTTAAGGTTTTATACAACCCAGGTAGGCTTTGAGATTGCCCAATAACTGAGACTGGTCTTGAACCCTTGTTCATCCTTACTCTACCTCCAGAATCTTAGAAATATGGAGGTACACAATGTCTGTATAAACAAACTATTTTTTCAGGCCAATAATCTTGTGATAACAAAAGAAGGTATCCTGGTTTATTTTCTATTGCTGTGCTAAGACAACTTACAAGAGAGAAAGAGTGTATTGGGTGTACAGTATCAGAAGGCATCTACGACAATCTTAACAGGGTAAATGCCAGCTGACAGCCATGACTCTGTAGGAGTATCTTAGAGTGTATATGTTGATGAAACCAGGAGGAGAAAGAAAAGTCACTGAGAATGGCATGTGCTTTGGAAACCTCAAAGCCTACCTCTAGTCACACACCTCATTCAAAAAGGCAACACTTACTCCAACAAGGCCATACCTTCAAAAGCTTCCCAAACAGTTACCAACTATGAACCAACTATTCAGGTATATGAGCCCTTGAGGGCCATACCTATTCAGACTACAGAGAAGTCAAAGATGCTGTTGTAGGAATTAAACTAAAACCTTGTTAGTTTGATAAATACAGAAATATAAAAAAAGAAAAAAGTACAGTTTTCACAGTGAAATAAAAAAGATATAAAACACACTGATGTGTAACATAAATATTTTATATGTGAGTGTGAATGTATACATATATGTTTATATTTATACCCACACACTGAAATAGCATCAATACTTGAAACAACCAACACACAAAAAGGATGTACTCTCAAATCCTATTACATTGAGGAATTTGAGGACATTGTTCTTAATGAGGTAAGTCAGTCACACAAGGTAACTATTGTAGGACTGTGTGTAAATGAGGCATGTAAGTATATCTAATTTACAGAGACAAAGTACAAAGGTACATACCAGGGGTTTGGGAGAAGTGAAATAATGAACTGCTTGCTGCCATTCACTAGGAATAAAGCTCCAGTCATGAGTATAACGTCTTAGAGATATACTATACAGCACCATATACTTAGACCTATATAACTATACTTAAAATTGTTGAAGATAGATTTTGTGTTATGTATTTTGAGCCTCAATAAAAAAATGCACTCATTTTTATGTGCTAACATAAGGATTTTACAGTATTCTTTGAGCATGTTTTTTCTGCTGCATTCTTTTCTGCTATTAAAGTCCTGAGATTTAAATCAGAACTGAAGAGTACACTTACAGTTGAAGGCAGTTTTAGAACAGTCAGGAATTCCAAATGGCAGCTGTGGTTTCAGAAAGCATTATCCTGAAAGAGTCACATCCTTGCAGCTTGGCCCCAAGGCTGAGCATGTTGAAGTAGGGTTACATTCAGGGTAAAGAGGCACTTACAGGAACCAGGTCCTGGAGACTCCAGACTTGTAAATGCACCTTACCAAATGCACCTTAGTGAACCTTACCAAAGGGCTCAGGTCTACTGGGGTAGGGCAGCTTGTGAGAAGGTATACTTGGGAACAGTCTGTTCCTTCCCAGTCTGTTACTTTCTAGTCCATATGCTGAAATGTATTAAGTACCCAGGAGTCTCTCAGCAGGATGCTGCGCCATGCTGTTCAGGCCTTCCAGTCATCAGAATTACAAACTTCTTTACTTCATAAAAGCACTGCACATCAATTACTTTCATATAAAAGCATAAGATCGACTAAATATATTATTCAGTAATTTTAGTTTACTATAAGGAATTCCCACAGTCCTTTATAGAGTATGTATAAATGGTTTTTAATCAGAACTTGTAAATAATCCTGAGATTGCCTGAAGACAAAACATGACAGATAGTCTGAATTATGCATGTGTTTTGCTCTGGATTGTACATAGATTATGAGCAGCCAGTATACCTCCAAATGTCTATAGATAAATGGATATGCCAGGAAATTTTCTAGCATGTCTAACACCCTACCTATGGAATGTAACTACTTCCTCTGTATATGAAAATGTATTTTATTAATAATGTTTTAATAATAGATAATCATTATTTTAGATTATTTTAGTTGTAATGTAGTTAAACATAAAGTATATTTAAAATGTTATCTAAATTTTTCATAAAGCATTTTTATATTATTGTTACAGAAACCTGAGTAGCTTAATCATTTTCCATGATTAGACTTCAAATTTTAAGAGTGGATGCCATAGTCAAAAACAAACAAACAAACAAACAAGTAAGTAAGTAAAACAATGTATTTTTCACATAATTAATATTTCTCTGGAAAGCTGAGAAATTTTGCAGATGTACCAATAGCTGGGAATTTTGTGGTGTCTGGTGGGGAAAACTGTTCTAGAGCTTTGATGCCTATATACAAGATTATGTGATTGTAACCTCCTGTTTATGTCAGAGAGACAGAGACAGAGAGATAGAGACAGAGACAAAAAGAGAGAAAGTAATGGTTAGTTTTAGCTGTCAACTTGACTATATCTGTAATCAACTAAAAGCAACTGGGCATTTCCATGAGCTATTGGATCAGTTGAGGTGGAAGACAAACCCTAAGTGGTGTACACTTTCTGGTGTCCAATCACATAAAAAGACATAGAAGAAGGAAGCTCTTAAAGTTTCACCTTCTTACCCTCATTCACACTGACAAGGTCTTCTGTCCTGCCACTGAATTATTTGTTCACTAGTGTTATTACCTACATTTTCAGGATCCAACATAGACAGAACCCCAACAGCTCGTTAAGTATTCTGGGGACTCTGGTTCCAGATTAGAAATGCTGAGATATCCAATCTTGACAGCTAAAGAAGTTCTATCTTCTTTTCATTTCATTGTGACTCAGCCATTGTTCGACTATTTAGACTACAATCTGTAACCCACACTAATGACCAGTTTATATAAATGTATGTGTGTATATGTATGTGCGTTCATTCTATCAGTTCTGCTCCTTTAGAGTACTCTAACTAATAAATGGAGAATATTGATTTTATTTAAATGTATCAGACATGTGTCAGAAAGGAATATTAGTTGTTCATGACTTTTTTTAATGGATATATTTTTTATTTACATTTCATTTCCATTTTCCTGGTTCCCCGCTCCCCAAATGTCCCATATGTCTTTTTCCCTCCCCCTGAACCCCCATCCATCCCTTCCCACTTCCGTGTTCTGGTATTCCCCGGCACTGATGTATTGGGCCTTTCCAGAACCACGGTCCACTCTTATCTTCTTGTCGGACATCAATTGGTATGTGGATTGTGTCTTTGGTGTTCCAAGATTCTAGGCTAATATCCATTTATCAATGAGGTCATGCATTGGGTATTCTTTTGAGACTGGGTTACTTCACTCAGTATGATGCTCTCCAGCTCCATCCATTTCTCTAAGAATTTCATGAATTCATTGT
>BDUI01005026.1:0-10018 GCA_002335545.1 Apodemus speciosus
ACAAACTGCTGAAATGTGCCCACTGACTCCCACACATGTCAAGACGTGTACACCTGCACCCGCACACCCATATCATACAAACACACATACAATGTCAGACAGTATTCGAGGAGGCAGGGACAGGAACTACGGTGACCTCTGACATCATCCCCGTGTCTGTCAATTAAATTTCCTTAATCCCTCCCTGTAATCACAGTTAGACATTGCCTGTAGCCTACCTCACTTATATCCCTTGCTTATCCAAAGCATTATTATGACTTGCTCTTCCCCCGCAAATAACTTTATTTTATTTTTGTACCTCAACGTATTTAATTAAGAGAATAATACCCGTCTATAATTATTTCACAGCAATAATATATTTTCAACCCTTTACGTCACATAACCGTGTATCCTGTTATATAATATTCCGTTACACTCTAAGCATCTGTACTGCTTTCCATATTGCCCTTCATTTTTCGCCAGAACTATCATATTTAGTCATTTCATGAACGATATAGAAAGTATATATCTAAAGCAGAGACATGCAAAGGTCTCTCAAGGGGGGGTGGTGGGTCCTAAGCCTGGGATGAGTTTGTTTACCTATGGAGAATATTTGGTGACCCACACAGCATTTTTCTTTTTTTTGCTTGCTACACTGGGGTATGCCAATAGATATCCCAGTAACATAAAGTAGCCCTTAGGGACAATGCTAAGCATCCTTAAAGGCACAGTGAAGTCCCTGCACAGTCACCTTGTCTGAAAGGTCAATACTCTGAAGCTGAGAGTCTGCTCTACAAAAGCTACTTAAGCAGAAAATGACAGCTCCCAGGTATGAGGACCCCAATGTCATTCACTGTCACATGGCTGTCACATGCTTCAAGTGTTTGGGGACCCAGTGATCACTTAATGCTGTCAGGGGTGGTGTGGTATTTTCAGTGACATTGCTGATTAGATCATGAAAATTCTTCATGGATTTAATTTACTATCCCTTGATTACTGAGGCAGTAGGGTTATTATTGTCTTATTGACAATAGGGTTTCTTGTTCCTCTTCTAAACATGAATGTTTCTTGACTGACTGATCCGTAGGTGTACTAATCTGTTAGTTATTTTAATCTGGCGACAAATGTATTTTGTTTGTTTGTGGTGGTTTGTTGTTGCAGGTTTTTTTTTTTTTTTTTTTTTTTTTTTTTTTTTTTTTTTTTTTTTGCTGTTATTGTTGCCTTTCAGGGCCACGTTGGATACAAGTTCTTCATTAGTGTCCACTCCGCAGGATCTCTTTCTCTACTTTTCCCTTTGACAGCTGAGTTCAGAAAATGTTCCTCCRTCTTCTAAGTGTCTTAGCATTTCGCTTTCTGTATCTGAGCATCTGATCCATTTGAAGTCAACTTTCATGTCTGAGGTAGAAATATGTTTTGAAAAATAGGAAATTATGGCCTCTGTGCTGTGTTTGTAATGGTTTGTTCTTTTCCCGGATGATTTGTCAAAGCTAGCCTTTCGTAAATCAAATGTCCACACATTTTCCCATCTAACATTTGGTTCCCTGTTTGGCTCTATTGGTCAATTTGTCTGTTCCTCTGCCAATGTCACACTGCTAAGTTATTGTACCTGTATAATAACTTTTTGAGCTCTCTGGTAAGTAGTGTGTCTCCTTCTTCCCTGAGATACTTTGGCTACCGTGTCTTTTTCTCTTATAAGTAGATTTTAGAAAGAGCTTGCCCCCTGCCTTCTTCTGTAGACACAAAAACAGACTGAGAAAGGGAAGATGGCTCAGTAGAAAAAGGAGCTTGCCCCAAAGCCTGTCAGATGGCATCAAATCCTTTCCTGGGACCCACATAAGAGAAAGGAGAAAACCAACTAGAAGTTGTCCTCTGACCTACACACACACACACACACACACGATGGTCAGATTAAAATAATCAATTTGATTGGATTATAGAATCTACAGGTTATGATAAAAGAAAATAATTCCTATATTATCGGTACTGCTATTACCCATCCATTTGCTATATGTCCCTAGTATTTATGTTATTTATAACCCCTCTCTCCCTTCTTCCTTCCTCCCCTCCCTTCTTCCCCCTCCTTCTCTTCCTCCTTCTTTCCCTCCCTCCCTCCCTTCTCTCCTTCCTTGCTTCTTTCCTGAGTTAAGGGTTCACATACAGCCTGTGCTGGCCTCAGGCTCAGGCTCACCCTGATTCCAGCATCTATGATGCTGAAATGGGAGGCGTCTACCGTCATGTCCAAGCATTATAATGTTCTTTAGAAAGGTTTTATTTTTAACATATATTTACTAAACATGCATCTACTTTCTAACAAAGAATTTTCCAGTTACATCTTTCAGACTCTTTGTTGATATAATAGTGTCTAATGTTTCCCTCCTAACATTCAATTGTAACTTCTTAATAATTTGTACTCAGTAAACCGGTTTCTATTAATTTTTATAACTTTTCTCCAGATAGAAGAAGACTATCTTCTGTTCAGTTGTTTTATTCCTCATCTTTATGTATGCCACCCTAGGCCAACCCCCATCCCGGTACTGTGTGGCATAGCTGCCTTGTCTCGACTTTTAAAGCAAAGGCTTCAGATATTTCCCCATTAGGTGAGAGGTGTTTTGAATACATATTACACAGAGTTACTTGCTTTAAGTTTTCATCTTTCACGACTATTGGGAGTCACCAAATCCCCTCGCTGTACTGATTTAAGGACTAATTTTTCACCCATCAGGTTGCTGGGTACTGAAATACCTCTAGCCTCGAGGCAGTGAGTAGAGTGAGCACGGCTTGCTGTGATGGAGAGAGCAGCAATGTCCATCAAYAGAGAACGCCWTCCCCAGAAGGGACACAGTCAGCATCCTGGGTCTTAGCACAGGACCGTGGAGTCCAGCGAACACAGCTCAGTGGCCAGTACTGTCCAAAGTGCCCATGACCTTGAGCTACAGTCCCAATCTGGGAGGGGAAAATATATAGTTCACATTAGTTCCTAAATCATACCTTTTGAATCAACAGGAAGTGCTGTCTGGGTGGGGAGAGGTGGCATAYAGGCCTGTGATTCCAGTGTTGGAGAAGCTGAACCTGGACAGTGTTCTGTGTTGAGGRCTACCATGGCAAAACTCAACAGCAACAAGTAAACAATAGCTAAAAAACCAGTTTCTATTTAGCTTAAACAAGAAACTAATACATTCCAGTAACAAAGCTYGGCTGATGATGCAGCTTAAGTGGGCAGAGTGCTTGCCAAACGAAGCTCCTCCACTTTCAAGATGACTGCCTTAGTTTAGGTTTTGTTCTTCATGCCTGAAGTATTCTAGCTAAACTCCGTGTTTCTCCATTCTCATGAAAGCACCCATAGTTTTCTAGTAAACTCCCTGGATCGTTGGCAGCAAAACCAGCTCTGCGCTATTTACCCAGCTGCGGTCTGTTGTCTACGGTTCCGAACTAGAGCTCTGCATCAAAAGTTTGGGGCAATCGATTGACTGATGCTGAGATAGGATCTCATTTATCCAAGGATGGCCTGTAACTCAACTGCAGGTATAAGGTGGCCTTGACCTTGGCTTTCCTGTTTCTGCCTTAAATTTTGGACTCACAGGTACTCAAAAGCTGTGATACCTGGTTTAATGAAATGAGGAATAGGTCCTACGCAAGAGCGTGGGATTATAGAGAAGAGGAACAAGGGGACTGGAGAGATGGCTCAGTACTTAAGAGTACTGACTGCTCTTCTGGAGGTCCTGAGTTCAATTCCCAGCAACCACATGGTGGCTCACAGCCATCTGTAATGAGATCCAGTACTCATATAAATAAATAATTAAATTTAAAAAGAAAAGAAGAGCAACAAATAATACAATCATGATACACTCAACTTCACTCTGTGTAAAATCAAAGACAGTCCTGTTGATCATTTTTTGATTCAAAAACAAAAGCTTGTTGTACCTATCTGCCAAACTGATTAAGTTACTAAATATTTGTTTTGAGCCTAGTATTTTAAGTGTTATATAATCTGGAGAAATGTAAATAAAAAAGAAGACATCCCTCTTGTGTTTATAGAACTTTTGACTTAGACAATATAAGTCTTAGTTCTCTCTCTCTCTCTCTCTCTCTCTCTCTCTCTCTCTCTCTCTCTGTGTGTGTGTGTGTGTGTGTGTGTGTGTGTGTGTGTGTTTAAAGTGGGACTCAGCGTTTGAGTGTTTGCTCACAAGTGTTGTGAGACTCTGAGTTCAGGATCCACAACAATATATAAATAAATATTCTTATTAGGTTATCTACTTAGAAACTAAGATGGTGGGAATGGCATGTGTGGGGCCTGCAGAGGTGAAGGTGTGCACAGGACACAGGTCATGTGGAAGGTCACTTCTGAGGGGTTCCACTTGCACACAGATCCCAGGAGCCAGGGGCCACCTGGGACTTGATTGAGCAAGTGAGAATGGCAGCTTTACGTCTACTCGTGCCCACTCCTGCATCTCGTGCCAACAGCCTGCCGTAGACAAGAAGTCCTGCCTGTACTGTGCCCCCCAAGTCTGAGTGTCTCTTGTTTTCAGTAGAGAACTATCTTACTACATCTACCTGCAGTCCGAAAGGTCTCCTTACACAACGAAATATTCAGCAATCACTCGTTGGCTTATTCTTTTTTTTTCCTGGCTCGTATTTTGAACATTCTGAACTTTATAAACTGTAATCTGGATGGAATCAAATGATGCCGAGCTGCTTCCAGACTTTTGTCAGCGTCTCCCGAGAAAGAAGGGGATGCATGGTTTATGTTATCAAGATGCTGTCTCTAGAACTGGGGATGTGTCTCCGCCGGGAGGACACTTTCCTCCACAGGTGTGAAGCCTAGGTCCAGCCTCCAGCCTTGCAGAAAGGAGCTGTTGTGCATTCAGCATGCAAAGCAGGAGGGCAAGCATTCCTTGGCTGTCTTCAGCTCTGCAGCGAGGTTAAGATGAATACGGTTACACGAGGCCCCATCTCAAAGAAATTAATTAATTAAAAAAATCAATTCTTTAAAAACTGGACTATAAGTGGTTCTGTTTTTACATTGAAATATGTCTTATAATGCTTTTAGGTGTCTTAATCTTAATATAACTTCTTTGGGGGCATTTAAAATAAACTAATTCTTCTTTGACATAGTAATTACTTTTTAATTCAAAAGCTGCAGGTGGGAGTTTTACAAAATCAAGATAAGCTTAGTAAAAAACTTTTCTAAAATGGAAAGAAATGAATAGAAGGTGATTTTTCTCAGTACCTTAGTATAACTGTTGTTAAAACTTTGATAGGTCTATTTTTTTTAAATATGTGGTCTCTTTTTTCTTCACACTATTTTTATTTTTCTGTTATTTCACATAATTTTATAATATCCATAAATACACATACATACTTAATATCTGGGCCTATGTAATGGGTAATTAGTTTGCATGTGGTGAGAAAAATATGATTTAAGGACTGAGCAGACAATGAGTTAAAATTTAAGCTTTAATGTGTGTTAGCATTTATCACCTAAAATCACTTTGTACCCTTGAATATAAAAATAGTTCTGAACTCACGTCCTAGGATAGTTATGAGCATTAATTAAAGTGGAATGGTTAGCACAGCATCTAGAAAATAGTAAATCCTCAATAGTGATTAAAATCATTACACTATTAAGATAAAATGATTAAGTGTAATTGTTTTCCCCCAACTCTTTCAGTCTTTTCTCACAGGAGACGGCTAGGTCTTGTTTCCATTCCATCTGCTGGGTCCTGGGGTTTTGGATCTTCCAGTATCTTCCACTGGTACCTTCCTTTAAGTGCTGCTCCCAGAACCGAGCGTGGCAGTCTAAGCRACAGAAAGCGGAGCCGGTCTAGCTGTGCCCTCCATTATTTTATGAACGCTCTAAATTTATCACACAGTCTCAACTCCTTCTGCTTTGTTGTTTGCAACCATCACGGCCGTGGCTCACTGCCAGGCAAGGCTCTCTTCTCTTCCCCCAGGARTACTGTTGCTAAGTCACATAGACTTCAAACCAAATTTAGGCAGTTGGTGTTTTAGTCCCAAGGCAGGCAGGCCCACACAATTACTCTAACCAAATTACATATTATTAAATTTTATGCATCTTTCAGTCGTTGAGAACATTTATGTCCCTGATTTCGTAATCTAATGTATCTTCTTTTTCTCATGCAACCTGTTTTTGACAGCCATGCCKTTCTCTTGCGTTATCTCAGTCACTGACAAACGGGCTCACATCACACAAGAAAAACAAAGGCCTTGTGGTATCAATTTGAAACCTTTCTCTAGGAAGATGCCATTTCATTAACACTGCGATTGGGGCACTCCTTCGACTAGTTATACAAACATGCTACAAAATTATCCCTAAACCTGAACTTTTCCATCCAGCTCACAAGGATAGAAAGACTTCAAATATCTTGCCAAAATCCGCACATCTATGCCCATTGCAAAGCTAAATTGTTTATTAACTTTTCCAGGAAATGATATATGAACTCAAGCAAAATACCTCATTCTTTTTTAGTGGAATAGTTTTTCTGACTTTTAATCTTATAAAATGATTACAGTGTTTTTCATGTTTATATAAATGTAACTTAGCCATTGTCCCTAAAATAACACCGCTGTCTCAGACCTAAATTCTCAGGCTCTACATGCTCTTTTTTGTTTTGTTTTCTAACATCGGGAGATTCCTCCTTGTGCCTCCTGACAACCCTGATTTGATAAAGGGAGCCAATCACACTTTTTACCCTATCATTGAGAAGGTATCTGGTAATGATTCATAGAGATCAAGAGATATGCAGACAGCTTGGCTGGTCAGCTCTTGGGGGCTTGGGGGAGCATATAAGTTCTATACTGAGACCTATCCTTAACTCTCTTGGTTCATATGTTAGCTCTGCAGTTGAATGCTTATGGAGAAGTAACTCTGGAATATTACAAGATTCATAGGGTCAGTATGGTAATCAGAGCACATAAGTACTTCCTTATAACTCCTGCCGGCATAATAGACAGCGATAATGCCSTCTATGTTCTGTGTAAGGTGTGCATTGCCTGCATGTATCTCTCTTTTTAGAAAGCTAGTCTCATGGCATTGGCTCCATTCACCGAGTTCACGTCCGCTTAGTGCTTGGTATGYGCAAGGCTGTAGACRTGCATGACAACAGCMSTCCCTTGCCTTGCGGAGCTTAAATTCTAAGGCAGAAAACAAATATTTCAGYGTGTAAGATAACAGCTCCAGCAGCCCCGAGACTGAAAGGTCAAAGGGTAAAAGATATCAGGGAGAACTGCTTTCCGAAGGTGGTCAAGGTCCTCTTCCAAGGAGGTGACAGGATTGCCGAGAGGTGGATGACCTAAAGGACACATAGGAGGATGGGAAACCTTTGCTTTCTTCTTTTCATGAATGAATTTGTCTTCCACTTCAAAATGTGGGCCTGTTCCTTGGTTGCTGTTTCCCCTGATCCCGTGCCAAGAAACAGCATTTTTTGCTTCTTTCCAGCATCCTCCAGGAGGCCAGGCCCATTCTGTGCTTTAGTCTTGCTGAGGGCTTCTAGGTCCGCACTGCCTTCCTCCACACTGCTTCCTCCACACTGCTTCCTTCTGTGCCCCTCTTGCGTGCCCTCTTCCTGTCTCCTGCGCGTGCTGCTTGAGATTCAGAGGCTGTCCGCGGGTCCCCGTGTGGCATGCTGGTTTCTTTCGTTTCCTCCCCGTTTTCCTGCTCATTAGAASCATTTGTGTTTGCATAGGCAGAACACTGTTTAAATCAAACTCCGAGCCTGCATGGCTGCTTTCCCCCAAGGTTCCAATCATTTCTACTTTACCTACTGCTTTCTGTCAGAATTGGGTCCTGAGCAGGAGTCTCCTTAATGCTTACTCTGCCTTCTGGGAAATGAAATTATCAGCAAGGCTGGTCAAGAAATTGTGAGTATTTTGCTTTCCAAGGAATTCAAGTTTYTGCAGATACCTGGAGACTAAAATCCCCAATGCCAAGATGTGTTGCTGCTGTTATCAATTTTGTGGTCTGTAGGAGAAAAGAATCTCTTACCTCTCCTGGCCAGAAAGGCTACAGTGCAGTCCTAAATCGCTGTCATATCTGGGCCTGCCATTTACATTCAAGGAGACTTTTCTCCAATGCCTCTCCATCATGGGTCAGCGGAGGAATATGCAGGTTCATAGCTCCCAATTAGTAAGGCCTATTTGCCAACCTTCCAATCTGCTTGGACTAATTCTAATTGAAATAGAGGCCTAAAAATCAATTAATATTTATTGGGTTACTACTTCAGTTATAAAGTGTTTGCCTGAGGTCCTGAGTCGGCTGTTTTTAACCTATGCMAAAGAACAGGGATGGAGCCAGGCACTCGAACCCAGTGTTGGGGATGCCACGATAGATCTCTTGAGGCTTGCTGGGAGTCAAGCTATTACTGACGAGACCCGGGTCAGAGAAGGAGCCTGTCTCAACAAACAAGGTGAATGAAACTCAAGGTTGACCTCTGGTCTCCACATACATACATGAACATACATACTCAACACAAATTAAATTGTTCATGCGATGAAACTGTGCCCAGGAAATCAGGAAGGTTCCCTCTCGCTATAATTTCCCCATAGAACAACATGGTTCAGAATGGCAGGTTGGTTCCGAGRCTGCTCAAGCCTCACACTCAGCTGAGTGCCCTCTCAAGGTGCTGATGTGACGACACCTCTCSACTGAAGAGCCCTTGGGAATGAAAGGTCTGAAACCTCTATTTTTAACCGATGAGCAAATTGTAGCCAGAAAAGGTTAATTGACTTGCCTAGGGTCTCACACACAGCTCACTGGGGATATAACATCACAGCTCATTACAACGGCTAGACAGCCCCTTCTCAGGCAGGTACATTTCATCCACACCTTATTATTCTCTACGAATAGCTGGGAGGCTTGCTTCTACTTCAGTGGAGTGGAAATCTCAACGTCTACCCATGTATCTAAAAGAGCCTGGGAAAAGGGACAGAGATAATAGGAGTTTAATCATGGGTCTGCAGGGTGGTGTTCCAATGGAGATACTTTTTAATAGCTTAACCTGTAGGTTTCTATGGAAGTTTTCCTTTTTATTGAAGCGATTTGCATTTTGAATTATGCTCTGTATTGAGACATGTTTACCCTCCTGTAGATTTACAACAAACTGCGGGCTGCATCTCCTAGGTTTTGGCATTCCTGAGACCTGGTGTTACTTTTCTTTGCATTTCTCAAGAGCTGCATGGCCGGGCCTCCCTTACCYTCAGACTTTACTTTCCTCCTCTGCTAAAGGGACGGCCATTTTTCTCTCTTGGGTGGAAGGACCTGACCGAAGGATCCTGTCACAACAGAGCCTGCTTTCTTTGACTTACATGTTCCCTGCTTTCCTCCTCTCCCTCCGAGCTTCCTCGTGACAGACAGTATTTATTTGTCTTTGTATTCCTTGAGTCCAGCACTCAATAGCTACAAAGTATGTTTGTTGAATGAATTATTCACCAAGGTGAAGAACACYGCGCGGGCTGAGGCTACTGCATTTTGTAGGTCAYGGGGTTTCCCTCTCAGAAGAGCAGGTCAAACCGCGTGACAGAGCTGAAGGAGTCATAGAGAGGATGAGGAAGGAGGCAGSTGGTGCTGTGTTGCCTGAATCACAGCAAGCATGCTTGTTTGTAATGGATAGATTAGGCTGCTGTGTAAGGCTGCTTTTTTTGAAAACTGAAATGAGACCTGTGCCCGGCCGGAACATATGCTTATACAGTCTCAAAGGTGCAGCTTCTAATATTTTGTTTATAGTCGGGCAAATTAACTTTTCTATGTCATTATTTTCCCGATTTATCACAGAGCTGATGGGCAGGCAGATACCCCMCACACACCTGCCGTTTCCACATTACTCCAGCCCAGTGCGCAGGACTTGGATCCAGGCAGTGGGGTRCATGAGAAGCAGGTGCAGTCAGGCACAGCATACCTGGCTTGACTTTTCTCTGCGTCTGGTTCCCTCTGGGCCACACAACTGCCAACGAATCCTCTGCCAAGGCTGAAACACACACTTTTTAAAAGCTCTAGCTCACTTTCCCAAAGAACTCACACTCACAG
>BDUI01005026.1:30422-54466 GCA_002335545.1 Apodemus speciosus
TAATTGTTTTCAGATCAAGATGAGTTTTTTAGTGTCTTTCCAATGGAGAGCTTCACCCAGTGATCATTTTATGATCGCTTTTTTTTATCTGCTTTGTTCACCAGCCAAAGAAGTACTGTAGTATTGGGGGGGGGGTCTGTCATTGGTTGTAATTGTGACTCTTGTACCCCAGTTTCCACTAACTCCTCTGCTTTGAGTGCAAAGTATTATGGAGAAAACACACCATTCTTGAGAGCTATTAGTGATCATTCAAAAATTGCTCTGGAAGCATTGTTCTTCGTTTTATATGATCTTGGATTTGACAAATCTCTAAAGGTGTAAAATGCAGTGAAAATAAGATTTCTCCGCTTTTCGATGACAAAATTGGGCTACTTAGAGAAAAACTAATGTGCCGTTGAAGCCCTTCAGCTGACATTTCCACTTACTAGGTTAGTATGTGTTGGCAACAGAAAACGGATTTAGAAATGCAGATAGCCCTGGGAGCAGGTAGTTAGGGAATTCGAATATTGAATCATGTGGGCTAGACCAAACCAATTACTTCAAGTTTTGACATGAGAATTTCCAATAAATAACTTTTGTTTTCCAGGCTTTTCCCTCTGCTTTATTAGTGGAGTAACATCAAAGCACCCAGCAGAACTTCCGGATGTCATAAAAACGAATATGAATGCATAGATCTCACACGCAGCACCGAGAGTCCTAATTTAAGATGGGCACTTGGAGTTTTTACTGCTGTTGTTTCCACCATCAGYAGAAGCACCGGCTGCTGCTGGGTATTTCTCAAGACATGCAAGGGGGTGGAGTACTTCACAACCAAGACTTACTTAGGGTTAGGACTTTGATCAGGACTGGGACTCTGTGTGCTTTCTTAACAMATTTAAGGTCGTAATTTATCGTCTTTAAGTAACATGGGGTCTGAGAGAACTGACAGATGTGGTGAAGGTCAGAGGAACCATCGACCTGCAAACCTCAGGAATAAAATGTTACTGCTCTGCTTTCTGTAAAAATGTTTATTTGACCTAGCTTTTGCGAAGAATTATTTAAACAATGGTTTATTAACAGATGCAGTATGGACTAGAGGCAGCATTACAGATTTATTACAGTATGTGATCTCACGAGCACCCACCTCTGAAGAGTCTGCTTTGATTTTTTAACTAAACCTTTATCACTTACTTAAGTGTTGGTAATTAGAACCCAGGTTAGGTGGATTTTGGTTAAGAATCAAATAGTTTTGAACATAGAAGAGCTGAGCAGCCTGCAAAGAGCTACTTTTAGAAATTTCCCTGCAAGAAGCTCACACTTGTGATCTTGATTCTTTCTGTCTGCTTCTGAGTCTTGAAGGGTCATTTGACACCTGCCTGCTTTTTATCCGGGTAGATGCTTGTAAAAACAAAACCACAATTTTGTAGGTAATGTGTGCTAGAAATAAGGTGTGTTTTTATGGAGGAAGGCTGTTTACAAGCATGCTTATCGAAATTGAAGGTTTTGATGAAGTACTAAAAATAGCAACGTTTGTAGCTGAGCCTGAACAGGACTTGGATTCTTGTAGATCTCTTGGTCAGTTCTGTTTTCATATTTACTAGCTTACCGTGCTTAAGTGTTTTGGAACTATTTTGAGCAAAGATTAAAACATTTCTACCTGAAAGCTAGATGAGAATCGTAGGTTGGTTAGTCTTTCTGTTACATAACACTAGTTCTTCAGGCCTACCCAAAGACTCATCTCTGCAAATAATTCTTGATTAAAGGTTGAAAAAGCACTTAATCATTAGATTACTGTAATTAGAGTGATCTTATCAGAAAAATAGACCCAGCCTATTCTGTAAAATCTTCCGTTGCCTGAGATGCTCTCAAAGATTGGGTGAAGAACTGACTTTTTTTTTTTAAATGCTTTAAGAACAGCTTAAGGAAATGGTTTGTTTAATTTAAAGATAGATGGCTAATTACTGGAATTGGGTACTGTTGAATCATAACACGCAGTATACTGAGTGGTCATGAACAGGGAGCAGGCCCTATTCGACTTCAGTTAGGCACTGGAGTCTGATGTGTTAAGGTTCCCTTAAGCATGTGTTCCATRCTAGAGAAATCTCTTAATGTAATTTTGATGTAAGTAGTCATTTTTAGGCAAGTCCTGGGCGGTAAGAATAGAAAGGTCCAATCAGCTAAAAATACTTTTTAAAAATATCGATATTCTCAGGTCATTGGCCTGATGGATTTAAATGCAGTAATCTGAATATTTCTAAAACAAATTTTAATTCAATAAGTTTTGAAAGCTTTTTTATTTCTCCCCTTCCCATCCTTCCATAGTAACCCCCCCCTTTTTTTTTATTTGATAAGCAAATACTCTCTGGGGGAAAAATCAGTTTAAGAAACTGAACTCATAATACCTTCAAAAGAGAGTGCAGTTATGGGAGATGCTTTGGAAATGCCTGGAAAACCCAAAGCAAATTCAGATACAATTTGTTTAATTACAACAAAAATACAGCCCCGTGAAGCCATCCTGCTGTCTTCATAGAGGATTTTATGCATTGTGGTGGTAAGTAGAACCCCTTCACACTTGTATAAATTTGTTCAACTACCAGAACAGCTAAAAGAAAAAAATCAATTTGGGTTGAAAAGCAACAGAAATTAGATTACCTTGGTTAGTAGAAACTTGCCAGCAGTGTCAGAAATTGCTTAATAATATCAAAAGCCACCCCAGCAGCGTGAGGGCGTTGGCTCCGGTTGTAATATGCATGTGTTTGCTTACTGGGTTAATTATTTTTAATGTTATTTCCTTTTCTTTTCTCTTTCTATTTTTATTTTCATGGAAGTTGTATGTATGTAGGAAGCGAGAAATCGTCCATTTGGGTGTTATCAATTCTCATGGCGGATGCTTTCTTAGACTCTTTGATCAGTTAATATTTTGGATCAGTGTTGTGAAATGCTATGCATGTTTTTAGGAATCTGAAGAAATTTCCTCCCTCAGAAAGGTCGGCCAGTTAGCAGCCTCAGGAACACTTCAGGATTTCCTTTTTTATCACCTACACTAGAGTTATATGGAATCCTCTATAAATAAATTCTTAGCACAACAAAGTGGCGCAGATAGGTAGGCACCTGTTTTGCGGCCATCTTGATTCATTCTGCCAGGAAGCTTCACCCAGACTCAGGGACAGTCACAATCCCAAGGGCTGCTCCAAAGCCATCAGGCTGTTTTTAGGTCATGAAGTCAACTTCCTGGAATTTCTGGGGAAACCAGTTGAAAGGAGGAGGACAAATGTCACTTTAAATAGAGATGTTTAAATCAGATTTCTGCCTGAGGGTAAAATTTAGGTCTGTCGTAGCCTGGATGTAATGTCTCCCTCTTCAGAGCAAGGCATTGATCAGGGCAGGGCATGAAAACCTGGGACGAAAACAGGTCCCAGGTGGTTCTGCCATTGATGTTTTTCTTGCCCCAATCTGTGAGGAGCATCTTACAAACATTAAAGGGCAGGCACGGTACTGCAGCACATCAGTTTCTGAATTTTGGCACTGCAATAGTTTCTTTAAAAGAGGCCCACGTAAGGCTGGGGGGAGGGGTACAATAAAACCAGGACCCCCTGAGGCCTCTTCGAAGGGGTGGATCTGTTACTTCTTAAAATTAGAATTGTAGGGTTGGGAAGCAGGCTGGAGAAGCGCCCCCAAAGTCAGTGACCAAGTTTTAATTCTATTCTAGAATATATTAAATAACCTTGATTTTTTTTTAAAACTATCCTATAGTAGAAAAAAAAAAAAAAAGAAATGGAGATAAAAGAACGTTAATCCTTGGCTGTGAAGCATGGCGGAAGGTGCTAAGATGCCTAACCTTAGACCATCAAATCAAACCAATATTATTTTGTCAGAGCAAGAGCATATAGAGCCCGTGTCCTTTTCTGATACGCACAATGAAATTTTTAGCGCAGTAGTGACAAAAAGATGGGCCAGGACAGTCTAATAAATAATTAAAAAGGCATGGGTTAGTCATCAAAGCATATGTTTAACCCCATTCTTTGCCAGCCATATACACGGAACAAACAATTTATATTCTGATCCTCTTGACACAGTGGCATTTCTAGATAGTTTTAGGTTAGGAATTAATGCAAGTTTAAAATCCAAACTGGGTTTGGTTGCTTGGTGCGTCTCTTTTGGCATGATTCATCGAGCTCAGCTCCGTTCTGCTGTCAAAGGTGTTCTCAGCCTTTGGACCAGAAAGTGTCTACACTGCCCACTGTTGACACTCTCCCTGGTACTGCTACGCCGGTCTACACCGCTGACCCTAGGCAGGCATTGGATGGCAGAATAATCTAACCCCAACTACTGTCAAAATGGCAGTTGGCTGGTGTGTRTGTGTGGGACCAGGTGACTTTGGTCTTGACTAATGCTTTTTTCCCCTTAGGGCTAGTACCCCAGCTAATTTATAGAGAGCGCAAAGATTTTTTTGTTGTTGTTTTGAAAATAAGCTTCAATTTTAATTATTCTCCCAAACCGAAGTACCGTGATCCTAGTTTCCCATAAGATGGCTGAACCCCGACAGTGTTGATAAACTCGATACTTAGTGTTTATTTTCTGTAGAATACCATGACRTAATCAGTTCTCAGTTTCCACTTACGTAGTGAAGCGCTGTTAAAAATGATTTTTCTGTCTTCGCTTAAAAGCAACATTTATTTTCTTTTTCTTTTTCTTTTTTCATTCCACACATACCTTCCACAGGGAAATTTCAGTCTTCTGCATTAAAGGCATCTGTCTTTTAGTGCTCGGTGCTGTGGTTATTGATTTGAAATTACTTTTCTTACACATCCTTTTCTCCACTAATTTCCGCCCCCTTCCCCAGTGCTAGCAATCGAGCCTAGGCCTTCTAGTTGCTACTAAGCAGGGCTCTCCCTATTGTCCCATCCCCAGCTTCCTCCTCGTCCTCCTCAGTTTTGGATTTTTAAAGTTGTTTTAGTTCCTAAAGTCCTCAGTTTTCTTGTGGCTTTGGTGGTGCTGTTTTCTGGTCCTGTGTTCTAGCTGTTTCCAAGGCTTACTGAAAGCTTCCTGTGAATTGAAGCAAGGCACATGGAGACTGATAGGCTGTGTAAGTTTAAAACGATGGATACAATACAAAACGACTTCATTGTATCGACAAACAGAAATTATAGGCTTGAGTTAAAATACCCTAGGCTTCTGTTGGGAGGAAAATACCTGGTTAGTTGCGCTTTGTCTGGTTGCTTTAATAGGGCAATAAGGAGGACTGCTAACACCCTTTGCTTTTTTTTTTTCCTGTTGTGAGTGCTGTGGTGCCCACAGTGCACACCGGAGGCAGTTTCCATATTGTTACAGCCTCCATTTTAAAATGCCTTCGCCTTATTTTATTGTTTCCTGGGGGCCAGAGGGGAATCTAATGAAATAGAACTTTGGTCTCTGCRATGTGTCTGTCATTAGCATGAAAATGAATCCCTGTTTGTATTTTTGTTAGTTTTGCAGTCTGAGGTTAAAAACTGGAGCCGTGCATAGGCCAGTGTCTGAACCATACTCACGTCCTATAACTTTTATTTGCTCATTGGCAATGGGTTTTTATTTATTTATTTATTTACTTCTGAAAGCATCTCCTTTGTGGGGCATGGTGATTCAAGGTGTAATCTCAGGACATAGGAGGCTGAGGCAGGAGAAYTGCCATGAGCTGGAGATCAATCTGGGTTCTACAGGGAGTTCTTATATCAGAAAATCAAACCAAGGCTAAGGAAACAAGAGTTAAAAAGAAAACAGTGCTTATAAGCTTATCAGTTAACGTAAGGCGAAGAAGCATGTTAGATTTGGCTTCAGTTTCTAGTCATTATTTACATATTGGGAAATGGTGGTGTGGGTGATGGAAAGGGGAATTCTGAAGGGAGGAATTAAACATTGTCTTCTCAGCAATTTTTGGGTTAACACATTGTCCCCAAGACTTTGAAACTGCTCCCCACCCTTTCCTGTTGTGTGCTGCTGGCAGAGGTGCATCCTTGTTTATATGGACCAGGGGAAGGCCATTCAGCAATAGAGGTTTTTGGGTAAAGGCAGATTAAAAGGAACTCTAAAACAAATCGCACAGCAGAGGAAAGGGCATTTACAATGTCAAGAGTGCTTTCTTTTTTTTTTTTTTTTTTAATTTTCATTTTTTTGAGTTAATAAACTTTTGTTTTGAAAAATAAATACTTTTTTTTTTTTTGTCTTTTCCCTGTCAGTTGATCTCAGGTGTCTCCCATCCCCACCCCCACTGCCTGCTGTGTTCTCATGGTGAATGGGTTGGGCACTTCGTTTTGGGTGCCTGTCATTTCAGGCTCTGTCAGTGTAAACAAGGTTTTCTGGTTTTGTTTTACCTCTCATAATATGAATAGCCCGTGGGTGACTCTGATGAGTTTAGGCAGGCTGCCAAGCCAGGCAGCCTTCTTAACCAGGGCAGGGGGTACGGTGATTGTGTGTCAATTACAAATTTTCAGGAAGCACCCTCTTACTCAAATGAGAGAACAGGGTAGGTAGTAGTATTTAGCCATTGCAAATATGTTTGCTAACTCTTGTTATTACCTGCAGAGGGAGCTTGTAT
The DNA here is from genome assembly GCA_002335545.1 of Apodemus speciosus. Classification (NCBI taxonomy): domain Eukaryota; kingdom Metazoa; phylum Chordata; class Mammalia; order Rodentia; family Muridae; genus Apodemus; species Apodemus speciosus. The sequence continues at coordinate 36,973 of BDUI01005026.1, forward strand.
ACGAGATAAGCAAGTCAGGGCACATCGAATTGATAATTTACCCTTTGAAAATTATGTTAATGACATAATTTCTTCTTGTGTGTGTGACTAAATGGTGGTTAGAAAGCAAGGTATTTTGAGGTTAGTCAAATTCCAGTGACATTTCGTAGCYCAGCWCTTATCATTTCCTGTATTTATAAAACACAAGAGTGCCCCGAGTTAGTGCAAATGATTAGRAAAATAGTAAGATTAAACACACCAGATTCATTTTGAGGTTTTATTTTATTTCTGTTGAACCTGTAGGAAAGAACAGGTCTAAGAGGTGTCTAGTAACTATGGCCATTAAGAGATGACAATGTTTTGGGACTTTCCCAGGTTATATAAAATATTATTAAACAATAAACACAAAGTAGCACATTGTMTCTCTTTCCTGTGCACTTCCTCAATAGATTAAGTTAGATGGCTGTGTTCTCCTTTCAGAAACAAAGACTTAATCACCTCAGATTGAAGACTTGTGCTTCTTCTCATAGAGAGCAGCTCAGTTGAGTTACACTTAGACAGGGAGACTATCAGTGAGGGCTTTACAGGAAGGGATGAGGGCRCTGTTGATAACTCAGAAGACCATGAATGCGGGCCGCATGGTAGGGCGTGGTTGAAAGCTGCTCYTTTCATTAACAGTGCCATGGAGTTCCTCAGTTCTTCTCAGCTCAATATGCAGAACTATTTTAATTCTAGACGTGGGCATTTTGACAATCAGAGCAGTAAGCACGCAGGTCATTTCTGTTGTTTTACGTCGCCTGCCTGCCTGCCTGCCTACATTTGCCTAACCGTACCCCCATTCTGTTGAAGATGCCAGTGTCTGCTTTTACATTTTGGTGAAGTAATATTTGAGAAATTGCTTGTTACCCATATGCAAAAGGGTTACCCACTTCCGTATTCTTGAAGGGAGATGTAATAGTCTCTTTCCCTTGTCAAATTGGTGTGACAAACATACTTAGTTTGTATTTTAAAGGGCTTTGATTCTTAATGAAACACTGTATTGAATATATTATTTCATTAGCTAATCTTTACCTAATGCGAGGAGTCAGATTGTTGCTGGTGTACAGAACATCCCCCTGCAGGTGAGAAGAATGGTGTAATAGAGAGATTCTTGGCACTGACTTGGGCTTTTGTGTCAGTATTACACCTCGCGCTATCTCAACAAGTCTGTGGCACGGCTCCGGAGCATTCTCATAACAGCGTAAGTCTGTTAGCAACAGCAATTATTCTTCAACAGGATTACGGTGCTGCGCTTCAGACAAGCACCACGTCCTCCTTCTCAATAGCGTCCTTGATAAGCATTCCTTACTGCCAAGTTTGTGTCATTGTCTCAAATAATGCCACGCAGGGACATTTCTCATCCCGGTGGGTAGGCACCAGGAAGTAGAGCCCACCAGTACACTTCGTTACCCTCCCCAAGCTAATGCTTCCCTCGCAGCGAGGTAAGGGTTACTGCAGAATTCATTCCAGAAAAACTGTGAGGCGAGGCGCGGGGGCTGTCACAGAGTGCATAACTTCTGTGATGTTATTGGAAAAGCACAGCTAGGGTAAGTGCTACTTGTATTGTCTTATATTTAAACGTAGGACATTTATTTCTGTGATGCTCCCCCCTCCCAGCTTAATGAAATCCCAGTCCACTGCAAAATGTTTTAAAAAATGTTCTTGTAGAAATACTGCCGGTTGTGAACTATATTGGGGATGATTATAGAACGAGTGGATGGCTGCCTTTTCCATTTGAAGCAGCCCTGACAGTCTTGGTAAATTCTCAGATAATCTTATCATATATTTCTTGAAGAATACCAATTCATGATATAATATATCATGCTCATTTGCAAATTTACGATTTAAGGGTAAATATGTATGTATTGGTCCTGCATTTATTTGAGCAGACTGATTTTTTTTAAAATAAAATATATTTTGAATAGACTCTATATTTAAGAATAATACTTGCAAATAAGTAGCAAGTGGGCGTACTATTGAAGTAACTTAATAAAGGATTATAAAATTTGGAGGGTATTTATTTAAAAAACAAACGTGGCTTTGGATATCCTTAAATTACGAGTCGAGCACTATGCCAAGTGCTTTGCATAAGGGCAGAAACCAAACTCTAACTAGTAATCACAGACTTGCTGGTGGGGTCTGGGAACCAGGAATGAGAAGTTATAGATCTGGATGTTTTCATTGCTACATGAGAAAAAAAGAAAAAGAAAGATATTCATGTCTCTAACCTTTAAAAGTTAACAATTTTTTTAACGATAAAATAGCAAAACTGTTACTTTCTTCTAATTGTTTCAAAAGAATTCCTTTTGTCTGTCTCCCCAAATTTTTCTCAAATTTAAGTCTAACAAAGGTGTAAAGAATACTTTGTTAGTTTTTTTCTTTTTTCTCTTTCTTTCTTTCTTTCTTTCTTTCTTTCTTTCTTTCTTTCTTTCTTTCTTTCTTTCTTTTTTGTGGAACTCACATAATACTGCCAATTTAAGCCTGAACAGAAGAGTGGACAGGTTAAGGATCATAGGATATCAGATTTCTACATTTTTTAAATTAAGAATGAAGTTGGAAATGTCACATTTTTTCCTCCATTCATTGAAACATTTTAGTTCTGCCTTTATAGAAAATAGAACACAGTTAAGAAAATATCAAAAATTCAAAATAGAAACACTGATGTTTAATGTCTAACTCTTTCAATGTCTGTGTGGTTTAAATGTTTTAATGTAAATGTGATTGGTGAGACTACTGTTTTGATTCATCTAAGAAAGAATAAAACGCAGTAAAATTTCTTTAATAATAGAATTTTATGTTATAGTTTCAAAGAATTAATTTGTACTTATTGCTCCTTAAATCATGCCTGATTTTTAAGACATCTTTATTTGGACAAAATATAAATCAAAGCAGAGGGTCCTATTCCTTTTGCCAGGTCCCTTGGTAAAAGATTATCCCAGATTCAAAGAAAATCCATGTGCAGTCATTGTAGGACCTACGTGGGCATTATGACAAAGCCGTTGCTATCTCTTAGTTGTAACAAACTGGCGTGAAGCATTAATACCTGGCTCACGGAAATTATTTGAATTATTTGAAGACAATCTTTGCTTTACCTATGGGGTTTAGGATAACAGCTGCAACACATTAAGATATTAGCAATACATTCTAAAACCACTTTTCTCTGGTTATAACCTCCATAAAAATTTAGCCTTGATTATTGCTTATAAAATATCTTATGGGTTATGATGACATCGACTTTATATAAGTGGGTGGCGTGGTTGTTAACGAGCACGGTGGCTGAGCATAGTGTTTACGCTTCGGGTTTCAAATGCATCGTGGTCCAGTGTGCCCATTTGATGGCTTAGAAACTGATCAATTCTGGATCCACTGCAATGAAGTTGCTCATTGTTATTCTTGTAAAAGCACATTTATATTTTATTATATTGCAGATGTTTATGGCAAAATAGTTGGATGTAGTGGATGTAGTTTATTTAAGATTTCATTCTAGGAACCTGTAAATGGAACCACTATATGAGAATAGATTTAATTGTTTCAATTACTATTACATTAAAAAAAAAACAAGCTCACAAGAGCAAACCTTAAGTATCTTATTACTTTAGCAATTTTTTAAAAACATATTGTGTGTGTATGTGTGTGTGAGTGTGTGTGTGTGTTTATGGGTGTGCATGCGTGCAAGCACCCTAGCACACATGTAGAGGGGTACATGGTTAACCTTCAAGATGGGGACCTTTCTTACACACTGGGGGTTCTGGAAATCTAACTCATGTCCCCAGGGATGGCAGTAAATGCGGTGACCTTCAGATCCTTCTCAGGGGCCCAGCACTCACTTCTAAATACTGCACCTTTCAAAATAGTTGGGATTGATTTTTAATACTTTGCCTAGTCTTGAAATCCCAGGGAATTAGGAATTTGAGCTGTTTAAAACAGTAGTTAACTAAATAATTTATGGTATATCTATTGCTTAAATATTTGAAGAATTTTAAGAACGGCAAGGCTGAGGCTGGAGAATTGCCACGACTTTGAGGCCAGCCTGGGCTACACAGAGTGAGAACCCTGTTGTAAAAAAGCCAAGGCTAGCAAACAAAAAACAACATTGAAAATATGATAGGGTCCATGCACTGTGGTTTCTCTCTCACTGTGGCGTCTTCATTCTGCGACAATCAGAGGGGCAGTTTCAGGCATATTGTAGTCATATTGTCATGGTGTCAGGGTTGAATTAAAAACAAGGTAGAGGCACAGCATTAGTGTATTTTATTAAGCAATATTGTTTGTGCGTAAAGAATGACAGTCTAGTTCCTTTAGCCATTTATGGACTTAAACTGGCCCATTAGCATCAAACACGTTGGCATTCACTATTCTTAACATTTTAAAAGCATTTTATATATTGCTTTAACACTTTGAGTATGTCCTCATACAGAATAGATTTTTTTTTTAGTTAGTCAAAATGGCTTTTTGATAAATTGATAGTCTTTGTAGCCTATTGGATAGCCGATGGTTTTATTCTTCCTCAAAAAAAATTTTCCCCCTGGGGGGTTGGAGAAATGCCTTGGAGGTGAAGAGAGTTCAGTGCTCAAGCAGAGGACGTGGCCTCCCTCCCGTCCTCCTCCCTCCCGTCCTCAGCGTCCTCAGCACCCGCGTAAGGGGGTCATGGCTGCTGTCACGCCAGGTGCAGGGACCTCATGCCTCGGGGCTTCCAGAGCACCTGCGTGCACGCAAGCCAGTTAGCCTTGCACACATACAAAAATAAAAATCATAAATCYGAAAATGGCTTTCCTTTCATTCCAAAGTAATTTCTGCTATTTGACACCCTCCCCGCCCCCCCAAAAGAGTCCACTGTGCTTTGACTGACTACGAGCAGGGCATAGCTGATCACAGCTTTATGCAGGCGATGTGTACATCGTCCTCGTGTGGCTTCCGATGTTCCGAGGTCCTCCCTGGTTACTCCAGGAGACGTTGCCCCGCCCCCCAACCCCTTAGGTTTGCCATTATTAAACTCTGGTAAAAGATTTCCCTTAGTGCTAAGTATGATACTTATTCATTGTAAACTGCGAATGGCCTTTGTCAGCCTGCAAAAATAAAACTTTTTACCACATATTTCTCTCTCTCTCTCTCTCTCTCTCTCTCTCTCTCTCTCTCTCTCTCTCTCTCTCTCTTTTCTGAAAAGGAATAGAAGTTTGCATTGAAGCTCTCTAAAGGACATTTGAGTGCGGTGTGTGTGCTGTCTGCCACCTCCAATCTCTGTGAGTGCCGGAGTGGTTTTCAAGGCACAGGGAAACCTAGTTTACACGTGAGGGTTGGGATGGGGAGTGTGTACCACACACAGTTGATGTTTTTGATTTATTTTGGTCATTTCCATCCCGATTTATGATAAATGGAATGTTTCAGTGCATCTGGCTGCGAATTAGCACGGTTGATCATCTCGGTCCTTGGCTGCAAACAGGATCCACTGTCCCTTCTAATCTGTAAATTAGTGCATTTGTAAGAGCTCAGTCTCAATTTCCCCCTCAGGTGTCATTTTTCTATCAGACTCTACCACTCTGGTAAAATTTTGTGGCAACTGCATTTTGTTGTCATTAATTTATATTTATTTCATAAGAAGAAAATTGCGGAGATTTAAGACGGATATGGAATCCGGAGCATGGGCCTTTGGGTAGGGAGCTGTAGTGAATCAGTCATTGAAGACGCAGAGAGTCCGTCCAACTGAAAATACTAGGAAAAGTCCCACAAAACAGTATAAAGTTCCAGCTGATAGCTGCCAGTTCATTAGCACTCTCGAGTGAGGGCAACTTTGCAGAGCACCCAGGCTCTCTGAACCTTTAGGTCTATTCGTCTCCGAACGTTGACTGTTTGTGAAATTGGCTCTTTTAAAACCAAGCACTTATGAAAGCTTTAATACCTTTCACCATTTTAATATATAGGTTTTTTTTTAAGAGGTAGTGGTTGGCTCAGGTGTGCTGAGCATGCATGAGGCTCTGGGTTCAGTTCCTAGCACAAAACCCAGACATAACCCAAAGTGAAGTAAGGGCGGGTCTTAAAAAGCAAAATTAAACATTTTAAAATCGCCAGCGCAGCAAGGTAGAGGCAGATTTAAAAATGGGACCCTTCATTTTTCTTTCTTTCTTTTGTTTTTAACACTTGCAACAGTTACAAATTTAGTAGATGTCAGAAGTTCACTGCATCCGGATTTTAAGTTTGGAGATGGCCRAGCACTCAGGTGTCTTATATGCACAGAAGCAACCTGGAGCAGTGCGCTTTTGGTCTAATGCATGTAGGCTTTACAGATAGAACAGAAGAGAGCAAATATCCTTCACAGGTAGGAATAAAACCAGGAACTTACCTCGTTCTTCCAAAATGTAGAACAGATATCCTGATTGCTTATTTAACTGGATGGGAGATTGTCCCATTTTTGAAATTGTTTTGCATGTAAGAGTGTTAATTTTATTGATTCCTCAGCGGATAACCTCACATGGACATAACAGTGATGGTCACGGCGGTCTATTTGAATGAGCAAATCCTAACACTTGATAGCGTGTCAGCCGCCCTCTGTCTTGCATAGCTTACTTTCCTCGGGCTGCGAGTTCTTACCAATCCTGAATAATTCAGTTTTGGCCATTTTCTTATGACTTTTCTCTCCCAGTTTCAAGAAACTATATTAACGTGTCCACAAAGTAGGAAATTTTGGTGTCCCGAGAAGTGTTTTCCAAAGGCTTCTTAAAATGCGATTTATACTTAACTGATGTGTAGCCACAGTTGTAATCAAAGTAGGCTACAGGTCGGAGCAACTGCCTTGGACGGGGCTCGTGCATGAGTGGCAGATGAGGGCTGGGGTTTGCTTTAATAATCCCGAGTATTTGCAGTGACTTGGATTTCACCTTGAGGATGTTATTTTTGGTTCCCTGTAATACCGCAGAGGTTATTGTGGCCACACATGTGGGTTCAAAAATTTGACACAATTTCTGGTACAAAGTTGGCCGAAATTACCAGACCAAAAATATGCATTTGCTTGCATCGGTCTTCAAGTCTGTCTTTTAAAATACTGTTTTTTTTTTTTTTTTTAACTTTTCCAATAACAAGACCCCTGGCAAATACATTTCATCTTGTCTAGAGCTAAATTGGTAGGCGTTCGCTATGTCTGTTTCAGACGCACAGACATTTTTTTAAGGCCCTTCCTGAAGAAAGGTACTACCGTGTGAGGTTTGGGCTCACTGGGTTTGGGAGACACAGGATCTTTGCACCCTGTGAGGATGTGACCGGATCAAGCACAGAGGGAAGCCGTGGGCACTGCCAAGAGTCTGTTGAGAATGAGCAGTGTGGAAAGACCTAAACTTCAGTCCTGTCAGAGCAAGACTGCAGGATGCGGGCTGTTTTGAGGTAGGAATGCGTTTGAACACTGTGGGTTCGAACACTCCCTCAGAACACTGCCGCAGAAAGTGGAGAAAGCCTGTTAGTTTGGGATGCCTGTGGGAAGAGCCTGCTCCGTTAAGATTATGTAGACCATAACTGTTTGGAGTGTCAGTTGAGAGACTATTACGTTGAATTGCTGGTTTCTGATGTGGTGCAGCCACGAAATAGAGAGACAATCTATTTATTGGAAGGGATGGAAACCTAATTAGAAGCTGTGGATGGATGATAGTCCTGCTGAGAGGCAGGGAAGACAGACAGACATTGTAATAATTGGTTGTAATCAAATACGGGAAGAAGTAAGGAGTCACTAGGACCAAGGTTCTAGCCACGCCCCATCCGTAGGGAGGGGCATTTTCCTGTTTCTCATAATATGTAGAAGAGAGAGCATAAGGCTGACACTCCCTGCCCCCCAGTTTGCCTCACCCTGACGTGGGTGGACTTATTTGTTGTGATGATGGAGGACAGGATCTGAGGCCTCGGACACACATGGTGGGCAAGCGCTCTACACTTGAGCCACACCCCCGATCCCAGGATGTGTATTTTTAATGCGATATTTATGCAAAAATAGATTTTTTCCTTCTTTTATTCCTATCCCTAGATGTGTTTTTTGGGGGCGAACTGCTCTGTGCTTAAGGACTGTGTTTTCCGAATGTTCCTATAAAAATGAGACATTGTATAGTTTTTAGATTCCAAGTTTAGATTTTTCAATCACTTAATTGATTTATGAGAGTCTCAGTAGTCATCAGCTTTGTAATCTATTTTGAACAAAATTTCTACTTTATCCGGGATAGATCCATGGAGATGCTTGTCACTGTTCCGGTCTTTCTGTCTTACGAAGTCTGTGAATAAATAACTTAATAGTCATTATTCATAGGCTTCCTTAGTTACCAGTCTGTTTGCTTACAGGAAGTTTAGACGTCTCTCTGCCCCTGAATATTTGCTTCTTTTTAACTCCTTGCAGTTTATCGTTACTGAGTTAATCTCTCTCTTTTTTCCCCCGTAAACTCCCAATGTTATATATTTATTGAATTGAATATAACTAATTAAATATACATATTAGAAAGTAGGAAGTGCTCCTCTGCTCACTTTTGTTCTAAGAGTGAGAAACACACGGTGGAATTTCACAGCTTGCGTGGTGGTTTATGCCTGCGCTCTCTGCCTGCGCTCTCAGTAGGAAGAGGCAAGAGGACAGCCACTTAGATGGCATAGTCAGCCCCAATCCTAGGCTGCAGTAGTATCCAGTCTGACTGGTGGTCCTTAGCCAGGCCGTACTCTGCCCATCAGTGATTCAGCATCAGGCACCGTGGCCTCTCAGGGTCTCCTCTGGGCGGGAGTTACTTGGGATTTCAACCTAGCAGGCCTCACTCTTGCTAGGCTAAAGCTGTACCGCCGAACTCTACCCAAGCCTGAGTTTGGTTTCTGCGGAGGGGGGAGGGGGAGGAGGGAGGGGGTCAGGTTTGATCATTGTACTTTGTGTAGAAGGAGAGGGCTTTAGAGTGTCAAGATGATCATCAGGTTCACAACCTAGCTAGCTCAGGATTGCCACCGACACAGGGGTGGCCACAGTAGAGTAGGCGCGCGATCTTGGGTGCCCTGGGCATATCTCAAAGTTGACTTGCTTCTACACGGTATGTTGTGATGCAGTCTGTGCAGGTGGAGTTTCAAACTCAGATGGCCCCGAGTAAATGCTTCCCATAGCTGACGTCGATGTCCATTAAAGCTGTGGATCAGGGTTCCATTGTCATGGTGGCCCTCGTCTTTTGGCAACTGTTTTAATCTTTGAGATTTTGTTTTCTGTCAGTTTTGCTTTGGCCAGATTCTCCTTTCCTTCTCTTCTCGGTTTCTGCTCACGTCTAAAGTCTCCCCCACCCCTGTCCCCATTCATAGTCTCTGTGTCTCTCACTGTCTCTCTCTGCACCTCTCTGACTCCCTCTTCCTTCCCTCCCTCCCTCCCTTCCTCCCTCCCTCCCTCCCTCCCTTCCCCCTCTCATTTTGTTATAGGTTTCCTAGTTCAGGTAGCTTAGATGGTAACTCAGCAACTAGCATGTGAAAATTAAGGTCTACCACTGAGAATAGTTGTCCCTTCACTACCTGAAAGTGTGGGACTGCTTTGCTCATCCCTTTCTTGGGACTTAGTGCAAACGGTAATTCTTTCTTCCACTTGTCTCCCTTGTGATTGATGCCGGATGGACTTGCCATATAGAAAGCATGAAAGCAGATTCTCCCTGACCTTCAGTCGCAGCTCCAGCATTCCTGCTCCCAGCATGCCTTGCCCGTATCGTCCCCAGGATTCGGATCCTCCTACCTATTAATGTCTCGGACCTCGAGTCAGTAGGGCATCTTGTCAGCGGGTCTGGGATGTGGACTTGTCTCTCTTTCCTTCAGGAAGGATCAGTCATGCTGGGGATGAGATTCAAGGTAATCAGCATGAAGTAAAGGGAGCGAACCGGGCATTCTTGTTGGTGTGGACGTGTGACTCTCATGTTTAGTGGGTTGAGGAAACTAAAAGCAACGTCATTTTGTAAAAATGACGTTCGTCCTGTTTGTGAGGTAAAGCATATAAAGAGATGTTTTCATAATATTTTAGTAAGTCTGTGCTGAGACTGTTGCCAAACCCTGCTACTGTCAAGTCAGCTAGCAGCGTGTGGGACAAAGGCATTTAATTTTCACACGAGATGCTAACACAGGTGGCCACGCTTTTGGCATCAGAGCATGTTCTGGAATGCGAAGAGCCACTTGTCCACAGCTCTCTCCTTCAGTGGGTGATGGTTTGCCACCAGTGGATTATCTTTATCTTTTATTTGTGAAATGATAGGGTTTCTTTTTGAGGGGGACAGGAGGGTGGTTCCCTGCCTTCCAAAGTGCCTTATATTAAAATCTGATTAGAGTCTCATTGAGTTCTTGCTTTCGCAGCTGAAGTCTACTGCAAATTGTGTTAGATGAAACTGAATAATAGCTATGGCTTGATTTAAAGTATTAATAAAGTCTAAATTTATACATAAGACTGTAGGATTTCGGGATTTTAATTTAGTGAAAGGCCCGATAAATGCCGTGGAGTTTAGTTTAAGAAGTGTTTCATGAGAAACAGGGCAGACACACATATCAGGTCATTTACAGAGTCTAATTATTAAAACCTGTTAAATTTCATATTTAATACCTATGTATCTCTTTGTAAATGAGTTGCTTTGGCTTATTGTCAATGTTGAATTTATGTATTACAAATAATTAGCTTGCAAACGCTGGTGTTATTTCAAAGTAGCCATGGCTTTTCAGTAGTCAGTGTGAATTGCACACTGAAAGGCAACATTCCACAGTACGTGCATCTCAGAGAAGATGCCTGGTGGGTCCCTACAGATGGCTGGCGTTTACCTCCAAGTCATCCAGAAGCGGGGTGGCCCGTGAGTGGTGCCTGAACTGGATCACTGATTATTCTCGCATTTGCATTTTTCTTTCATTCTTCATTCTGGGTTAGCAATTGACTCTGTCCTTGTATGCTAGACAAACACTTAGCATTGAGGTAAATGTTTTTTATTTTTTTAAAACCTCAGTGTTACCCCCGTTCAGTGCTATGCCAGTGTTAAAGAGTTGCTTTCCTGATAGGAGCCGTTATGTTTCCATCTATCGAATGTGTGGGAGTTACAGCTCACTTTAAGAGATTTGCAATCGAAACGAAATCATCAAGATTTTTTTTTTGGGTGCACTTTGCAACACAGGTGTCTAATCTGTTCATTTATCCAATTTTCAGTTTTTCATCTTAAAGCGAAACTAGAAGATTCAATCTTAAGCTGCTTCATATAATTTCACATACTTTAGTTCTAAATTGTTGTAAATTTTGAGAGGTATGCATGTGTATATGTGTGCATATGTGCATATGTGTGCATGTGTATATGCTTGTGGGTACATGCATGCGTTTGTGTGTTTGTGTGTGTGTGTATGTGTGTACAGTGTTATTGTTCTTAGTAAGCATTTGAAATTGATCCTTCTGGCTTGGAGTAGAGCTGCAGGCTTTGCTTTAGTCATGATTTGGTGCCTCTCTGCCTCCTCAGCCTTCAGATGAGGAGACACAGTGGTTCTAATTTTTTCTCTGGAGGGGATTGTCTGACTCCTGTTGATGCTGAGAATGATAAGATGATAATTTATATGCTATCAATAAATAAGTTCACCTTTCTGACAAACTACTCATTTCTATTTTGCTTAATGCATACTCCTCAGTATTTAATTGAGAACTAGGCTTGCCCGGCATGGGGGGATGCACTTCTTTGAAAGCTCTCTAAATTTGTTTCTACTTTGGTCTCTGTTGTACCTGTGAGCATCCGAACCCCAATGGCTTCCTCTATGGACCCTGATCCTGCACGGAGCGCCCCATGCTCCAGTCCTTGCTTCGCCTTCCTTTCTCCATGGCTCCTTGCCTTCCCTCCCAGAGTGTTTACCGTGGACTTGCTTCTTTCTTGCCAGGCATTATGAATGGTATCCGGCGCTTTATGAAGTGATAGATGAGAAAGCCATGAGGTCTGTTTACAATTAGCTCATGAGCTTCTGAAAATGGTTCTTCAGATACTTGGTGGTATGATTGAGCACACTGTACCGTGCTTAAACATCGCCTTGTTCCCTAGTTTCTGTTGGAGGTTGCACAGACAGAGGTTCCAGTTTAAAAAAAAAATCAAGTGATTGACCTGAGTAGGGGCAAATGGCATTCTCTAGCAAAGGGCAAGTGGCGGTGGGGCTGCAGGGAGGAAAAGGAGTTAGAAGTGATATGGACGCCCACAGCAGTAAGCCTAGTGTGGTTGGAGAACATGAATGGAATAGACTAGATCTTTACAAACTGGGAAACACAGAGAGGCTGGCCATTTTCACTTCTAGATGCGGGATGAAAGATAAATGGATTTAAGATGATGTTTTCGCCACAGTTGATGAATCTGTCTTACATTTGCTGTTTTAGCTACAAGTGTGTCACTCCCCATTACACACAATGAGAATTACAGCCAAGAACAGCCATGCACCAGGAGTACTTTACCTTCTTCAACACGCCCACTGCAGAGACACTTCCTGGTCTGCTCCTCTCCTTCCCTGGCATTCTTGGATGCTTGTACCCTTTTGCCAGGTGGTGCTGGAGCCCGGAGGTTCAGCCTCACCCCCGCTGGGCAGGCGCCCCACCACCAACCCCACTCTTTTTCCTTGTTTTGAGACAGGATCTTTAGATTGCGCAGGCTTGCTTCGAACTTCATCTATTATCCAGAGTGATATTGACCCTCCTATCCTCCTGCCTCAGTCTGCCAAGGTACTTGGATTGCAGGCCTTTACCACTAGGTCTGTTTTACTCTCAAGAGACTTAGTTTGAAGAAAGACAAACATTGACAATTTTTATCGAGGTTAAAAAAGTTTCCAAGAGTTTAGTTAAAGAGTTGACATGATCTGACCCAGTCCTGTTGTCACCTTGTGATGCTGAGTTGGTGACAAGAGACTGAAGAGGGTCTGCTGATTGGCTGCTTTGGCTTAACTGTACCAGGTCTGAATAAAATACTTTGACATAGAAAAGAAGAGCGATCTTGTACGAATAGAAACTTTGGAGTAACACCAATGTGAAAGACGTATTCGCAGTTTATTGAGTGAATAAATTTGGCCCAAGCAGAGGATTAGATTAAGTACTTTTGGACTTAGCACAGTTTGGATGTTTTACTAATGTAATTTTTCATTTTCATTTTCAATTTGTCTTTCTACCTAATACATTTTCATCCATCCTTGCAGGCCCTAGTTGCAGCTCCCTATTGCTAAACAAATATAAATCGCATGGAGACAGCACTATATGTATTTGGGATGAAAATTAAAAACAAAGCAACTATAAAACACAGCTCTATCTTTTCACAAACTCAAGCAGTGCTTCAGAGAGGTTTTGGCCTTAAACATTAAGGGGGAGCTGACGGCAGTAGTGGGTTTGCTTATCTACTAACATTTAGTAAGCTAGGTCCCAACAGAGTCCAGCAGTTCATTGCAAACACAATGTTTTCTTTTATTTTACTGTTTCCTGATCATGTATTCCTTTGTTAGTGTAAGTTAGCCATCTAAAGGTCTAGGTCTTATTCCTCCTAAGTGTGCTGGTCCAGAAGGTTTTCCTGGGACTGCCAGTGTCAGCGAGGCTCCTTGAATGCATAGCGTGCAAAGCATTATTAATGCTAACAGTTGTTGCGCTTTAATCCCCTAGAATGATTGTTTGGGGCCAGCAGGAGATTTATTAGGAATGTATCCTGTGAAATTGTGTGTGTATAAGCTGCTACTTAGGTTGTGACAAAACGCTATTGGAAACTGTTTAAAAGTTTTAGCTATAATTGGTACGGACGTATTAACTGTGCTAAAAGAAGTGTGTGTATATGACTGGCCCACACGCCTTAACCTTTTTATCATTTATCTTCTTGTATTAATGGCACTGAATTATTAATTCATGAGCCTGGGTGGGAAGAGCGAAGGCCCCATTTAAACGCGTGGCAAGTTTATCCTTATCGCCAGAGACATGAAAAAAAGTCATTTTGTGTTATCTTTCAAATGGGAAGGACATTTTAAATTTTCATTTACAGTAATCCACTTTACTTCCAGCAAAACACCTAGATTACTACTACCATAATATAATGTTCTTATTAGGAATTTGTAACCGTCTCTCTTCTTTGTCTTGTGTATAATACTGTAGAAAAGTTTAGCCTTCGCTTATGTTTATATGGCATCTGTTGTAGCTTGAGATGCTACTTTTATGAGTTGAGTGTTAAAGCTTATTGCGTTTTTAGTGGGCAGTCGCCTTTGCAGAGAGTCACATTTGCTAAAAAAATAAAGATTGGTTGTGGATATAGGAATGAAGAACTTTGGAAATGATCATTTTCAACTCATAGTTGTGTACCAATTATGACTTCATAGTCATTTGGAGGAATATTAGTGATTCAACCTCTTAGAATCAGTGGTAGAAGTTTTAGAATTTCAGCAGTTTCCCAGGATAACTGGGATCAATCTGGTGTCTCTTGTGGGCCAAGGGCCAGCAGTGCCAGGCAGTGTGCTTCTCCATGCACAGGGTGCAATTCCTAGGGTCTTCTCCCAACCTCTTTACTTTTGAAGCTCTGGTTTCTCTTTTGATGGCATTTGCATTTTGCAATGCCTGACAAAGTCGTAGGATTGCCATGGTAAGGTCCTTCGTTTGGAAGGACTGGGGCATCCTCGCCAGCACTGTGAACGGTACTTAGGGATGCCTCTGTCTGTTGTCTGTGTGATAGTGTTTGGGCTTTCTCACCAGCATGGTGAATGTTCAGATCGATTTCCTAAAGCCAGCCCACTGAGGGGGCAGGTGGACACCGATCGTCACATGGTCATGACAGGACCGAGAGTTTGTGCGTCAGCAGGGTGGGTTAGCCGTGGCTAGCTGCCGGAAGCTGGACCCTTTGGTCCCTAGCCATGCTTAATCGGTTAACCTTTACCACGCGGAGGTTGTGTAGTGACAGAGACTATTKACTCTTACAGCCTAAACTATTAACTGCGGTCCTTGACAGATGATGCTATCTGATCCTTGCTACGATCCTGCAGAGTCCCTGCACATAACTTGGCTTTACTCTTCCAAATAGGACGAAACGACCCGTAACTTTAGATGCAGGAGATCTAGACTCTCAGCAGCTCTCAGCTCCTTCCTCACATGCCAGCTTCTTGGTTTTTGGGAAGGGGGGGGGGGTGTCTCACTGTGTAGTCCAGGCTGGCCCTGTGTGTGTGGTCTTCCTGCTGAGACTAAAAGACACCCACTATACACCCATCCTGCCCCCAAGCCAGGCTCTCACTCAGTAGTCCAGGCTGGCCCTCCTCTCCAGCATCCCACGTGTTGGGATTGCWGGTATCAAACCCGAACACATTTTTCCTCTTTTCTTGTATGCAATGAGGTAACATTCAGCAATCTCCCCTTCAAAGTTCTCTAAATTAAAGTGTTTGAAAAGTCATTACTATATATACACTATTAATTAATTAATTAATTCCTCACCAAATGAGGAAGTCTCTCATAAGTTTATTTAAACATCGAGCAAGTTTTTGTGAGTTTTTTTTTTTTATAACCCTCTTGTGCTTTTTGTAAGACACCTCTGCTTTATTGTTTCCTGTGTGCCATTTGACATTTTACCAGGGGTTCTGAAATTACATTTAATTTTGAAAATCACTTTTTCAAAGCCTCAGGCCTCTTCCAACTGTTTGAGTGGGGCAGCACTAACCTAACTTAATGTTCAAACTTTTCAACAAAAAGTCTTAAAGATGTATTATCTAACAACTGTTCAAAATGACACAGTTGGTGTTTAGTTCTGAAGACAGGTGTTGACAGGGTCCTTCCTGACATTGCCTTAAACTTTTGCAATAGGATCCCAGTCTTTAGCCAAGGCTATCCTAGGCTTCATTGTTCTTTGGAATTAATTCTGGCTTTGGAAGACAACACTCTTTTCTTCTCGTTTATTTGGACTCAAATGGAATCTTGTAACTGGTAGTGGATGTAATTGTTTAGAAACATTTGATAGTATCCCTTTCTCTAGAAATAAAAAAAAACATAAATTTGAGTTTTCCTTGTAGACATGGATAAATACACATGAGGAGGGGACTTGGAGAGCTAAGGGGACCTCACCCTGCAGGCTTGCTCATCCCTGAAGTCCCTCCTGTCATGCTGATTTTGCCTGGAAAGGTGGAGTATAGAATACATGTCAGGTTATTTACCATTCGTAGCTGTGATATAATAGGGGATATAATAGGGGTTTAGTCACATTGCAGAAGCCTGTGAATGTTTTCCTTGATATTATCCAGGGTGAAATCAGCACCCAAAGTCTGCAAGTGGGAAAATAAAAAAAAATACTCAGTGGTTGACCCTCTCCTACTCTCCTATACAGCTGTTGAACTAGAGACCCAGATGTTTGTGAAGGGTCCCAATTGCCAGGAGGCAGGTCAAGGGTGCTCTCAGTCTCAGGCTCGAATGACGCATTGAGTTGGTATCGGGTGATCTTAGTGGACACCTCGAAGAGGTGCCCATGCAGAAAGTCTCTTGCTTCCTTCCCRCTCGGGTATGAAATATATTTGTTACTATGAAGTCTTAAGAATTTAGCAATTACTTGTTTTATATATTTTCTATTTGACATTTTCTGGCACGTTTTAATTCTCCATAGAGTTTTAATTTAATCACAATCTGGGTATTTTTCAAACAGTTCTCTTAGAACATACCAGACTAACTAGTATGTGAAATAAACAAAAGGAAAACATTGATTTCAATTTCATTCAAGGTCAGGAAGGCCTCGGAGTTCCTCATTTGCCAATAGAAATACCTCATTTAGCAGGTAGAAGGCTAAAATGGCCCACTTCAGTGTAAAAGAAGCACCGACGCACACGGTGCTGCATGAARCGGCAGACTCCAAGGGAGGGCTGGCCTGCTTACTAGTTTATTGCAAACCTGCGGTGCTGGACGCCAATCTTTGTCTTTTTTCAGCTTGAAGCTTTATTTTCTCTTCAGTTCCTTTGCTAGTGGGCTCCTTGTTGTTTGAGACTGGGTAGCCCAAGCCGTCTTTGAATATCAAGTAGTCTTCTCGTGTCAGCCTCCTGGAAACTGGAGTTACCTGCAGGAAGGAGCATGCCAGGCTCTCGATAGTTTTTTTTCATATTTTCAGAGATCATTTGGATGCTTCTTTCAGAAACCTCTGACGGCGCCGGAGTGTTGTAAGCTACAGCAGGCCTGGTTGTTGGAATTTCACTTATGGTTGTAGACTCAGGCCAAGAGGGAATTTGACTACTGACTTCTACGATAATTGAGGCGCGTTGCTAATTATATGGGAGAAAATGTTTATGTTTGTTTTTATGACTTAGAAGCCACTTCCCAGGTAGTTTGATTCATTGAGATTTATCAGTCTGGAATAATTTGTTAATTTACAACATGTAATTGTTAGGGCTTTAAATAGCAATATAAATGGGTAAAATTAAGGTAGCTCAACTGGAAATACTAAAAATTAAGTTAATACATAGTTATCATTACCTAAGGGATGTTAGCTTTGCTCATGTAAACATTTTGAAAATCAACTCATTATTCTTCTGG